>WNWK01006375.1:0-106519 GCA_009830355.1 Cherax destructor
GTAGTGTAGTTTACCCCCCATTCAAAATGGTTGTTGGGAAAAGTTCCTTTACCCCGGGGCAGTAAGGGGGTTACGCCATCAGACCTGATGTTTCCCCGCCGGGCCGGGGGTTTGACTGACAGTTCCACCAGACCCCAGAGGGGTGTCCACCTGACTCTCCTAGGGGGTGTCAACTATACCTCACACTGGAGAGCGTTAACCGGACTTCCACATACACTTTGAGAGTGTCCTTGACTCTCCCTACACCATTGGAGAGGCTCACGGGACCCCTTCCCTACACCTTGGAGAGTGCTACGAGATTCCCTTTCCAACACTGGAGAGCCACCAGCTCCCCTGATACACCTAGGAGTGAATGAGACTTCCCATATACACGGGGCTGGAGAGTGCTAACGAGACTCTCCCATATACAACACTGGAGAGTTCACCAGCTCCCTGATACACCTAGGGAGTGTACGAGACCCCTCCCATATACACTGCGGGAGAGTGTCAGGAGACTTCCCATATAAAACGGGGAGAATTCACTAGCTCCCGATCACCTGGGAGTGTTCAACAGACAGACCTGGAGATTGACTTTCGGGGTGACAGCCTTAGACTATCTACTGGCTTTCAACGTACCAAGGGGTGTTCCTGAGACTATTACCTAAAAAATTGGACTGTTGACGGAACTTATGTACCGAAATTGGTGACACTGGTAACAGGTGGTTCTTGGGGACACTGGTAACAGGTGGTGCCTTGTGACACTGGTAACAGGTGTTCTTGTGTGACACTGGTAACAGGTGGTGTCTTGTGTGACACTGGTAACAGGTGGGCCCCTTTGTGACACTGGTAACAGGTGGTGTCTTGTGTGACACTGGTAACAGGTGGTGTCTTGGGACACCATGGGTCAGGTATTTAGTGGTGAAAGTCGTGAGTTTGGAGATGGCACGACACAGGTTGAGTCGTATATTTGATGTGTGTCATAACGCGGTGAAAAGGTTTTATTAGAGAGGGGGTTCATGATGCAAGGAAGGTGTTTTAAAGGCACAGAGAGAAGGGTGCCGGTGACAAGAAGAGAATGCGTGTCGGGACACCGGGGCGTGTCATGTTACAGAGAACGGGTGTCAGGGGACCCGTGAAAAGGGCCCCAAAATAAAGACAAAGAAGATCATGACAAGGTGTGGTAGTGTCCTATGGAACTGAACCCCGAAGATTTTGAACTAACAATACTTTGATTTTACTTGTGACTTTTATTGTACTCATGATTGTTTTAAATATATGTTTTTACAAGATTATATAGATTTATGATTTTATTCAGATTATATGCTTTTATATTAATAATAATATAATAAATATTGAAAATCTGAGATTTTACTTAGTATCCCAAAAGTCATTTATTAAAAAATGTTTCTTTATTTGTAATATTGGTATATGGATGTGTTTTAGTGTAGTATAGTGTGATGTGTAGATAGTGTGAGGTGGGGTAGTGTAGTATAGTATGTATGTGTGTAGTGTAGTATATGGGGATGTGTGTGTAGTATAGTGTGATGTTGTAGTATAGTGTGATTGTAGTGTAGATAGTATGTATTGTTAGTGTAGTATAGGTGTGTGTAGGATACTTTTGACGTGTAGTGTATACCAGTGACGTTGTAGTGTAGTATATGACGTGTAGTTTGTATAGTGACATGTATATGTAGTATAGTGTGACTTTTAGTGTAGTATATGTGACGTGTGTATGTAGTATAGGTGATGTTGTATGTAGTATAGTGACGGTGATTTAAGGACATGTTTTAGTGTAGTAAAAATTGACGTGTGTAGTGTAGTGAGAAGTGACATGTGTAGTGTAGTATAGTGTGAGGAAGGTAGAAAGTGGACGAGAAAATATTTTGTGACGTTGTAGTGTAGTATAGTGTGATGTTGTAGTAAATATAGTGTGAGGGGAGTGTAGTATAGTATGTATGTGTGTAGTGTAGTATAGGTGATGTTGTAGTGTAGAAGTGTGATGTGTAGATAGCAGATGTGTGTAGTGTAGTATAGTATGTATGTTGTAGTGTATATAGTGTGATGTGTGTAGGTAGACTAGTGACGTGTAGTTTTAGTATAGTGACGTGTGTAGTGTTGTATAGTGACATGTGTAGTGTGGAGGATGTGCCTCAAGATAACGTGGATTGTATGTACTTAATTTGTTGATGAATCCAAGATGTTGCAGCCGCCTCCAAACCTTCAGGGATCCATATATTGCCACACCTCCACAGGGCTTAAGATAAACATCAAGGATTTATTATAATATATTGCCCCAAAGGAGGTATGTCCATATTTCAGTCTTAGATGGACTGAAAGGCGTTTTACTACTGTTTTGGACTAAAAGTCCACGATAACCGCGCGTGGTAACAATTTGATTGTTCTTGAATACAAGAACTGCGCAGTTCCCTGTTTAACCAGAACATCAAATTCTTACCTTGCTCGTGTAACTTTGAGCGATGGTGTTGGTTTCCCCCATATAACGGCGGAAATGCTGTCTTGATTGTAGAATGCCGCTGAGGAATCACCGCCCTTTTTTCGGGGAGTTCATTTTCGATTGTCTCTACGTTTTTCCCTTTGAGTCGGAAGCTGGACACTTCGAATATACTGCAATGTTTACGTTATACACTAAAGCGTTAACAGAGTTCTTATCTCATTTCCCGACGTTAGTGGAGATTAAAATATAACAACGAACGACTAATGCCTTTTTAATTTACGTCGCCTCCCCGATGACCAGGGGTCGATGACCCGTTCTTGCGGTGGCCAAATTCAATCTGCCCGCTCGTGCTGCTTTTGCAGCCTTTGTGCAACCATAGTGCCACGAGGTGCCCCCGTGTGCTGTGGTCAGCACAATTCTGACACACTGTTGACAGTACATCTGGCATGAATTAAATTGTTTATGCAGCCAGACGCGCCTCCCTGGCCCTTTCCTAATGGAAAGGGTAAAGGGCCCTTACTAAGGGTAGTAAGGGCGCATACCCCCTTTTGGAGAATTTTCTCCACACTGGGGGCAGCGAGAAATTCACTTTTGTGAACTACTCATCACTTAACATTAATTTGATTTTTTTCCCTCGCCATCACTGCTGCTTTGTCTTTTCTGAACAGCTTCAGTCGGTGGTTTCTGGAGAATCACATTTATTTTTTGTTTTCAACACTGTGTAATTCTAACGGCACTAGTTTATCATGGTCCGCTTATTCACTACACCTTTGCTCAAAACATCAACTGTCCTGATGATTCCATTAGCATCAGGGGTATATGGTCACAATTTTTCCAAGAGGCCAATGGGACCCGGACCATCATTGTTAATAATCACTATGTCCCCCAGGTCTTAAGGACTTATAATTTTCTTTAAACACCAGCCCATAGAAATGTTCTCTTTAAAGGGAGGTGAGATAGTCTTCTCGCCAAATTTTCTCCCAGCGTTCAATCACTTTATTAAGGTGTTTAATTTAAATCTGAGTTGTTCAGGTTCGAAATAAGTAGGATCCTCTATGATTTCTTTATCATTCATGGGAGGAACAGGTTCGAGCCTTCTGCCATGTAGTAAATAGATGGACTTAACACTTAAATTGTCCAGATCATCGGTAAAAACGTTAAAGGTCTGTTGTTGACTCTATTTTCTATTTCAGTTCCGACTGACGAAATTCTTCTAAGTCGATTCTCTGACGATGAAGAGTCTTCCTTAAACAAGTTTCACAATGCCTATCATTTTTCGTAAAATCCGCCTTTGCCTGGGGATTTAGGAGGAATGAATCCCAAGAAAATTTGGGATTCAGCATCTGTTTTTAAGGCCCCAAAAATCTTGTTTATGTAAGCAGCTCCAGCAAAAAATTCGTTGCATTGTCTGGATATCATCAGCCGGGGGACATGCCCTTCTGGCTGAAAAACCTTCAAATAATTTGATAAAGGTTTCAGCAGAATCGTGGCACTTCCTAGATGTACTGCTCTATTGTAGACAGGTGAACAAACAGATGTACCCCTTTTAATAGGAACTTTGTCAACTGTTTTAGTTAAAATTTTGGTCCAGTGTAATCTACACCTGTCACTTCAAATGGAGGACATGACATACTTTTTCAGAAGGGTATGGAGGTGGACCGGGAAAAATACATACCTGCATATCATAATGACGACAAGTAATACAGTCTCTGATTTGTTTCCACACTTTGTCGATTTTGAGGTATCCAGGATTGTCGTATATGACAAAGAGTGTCAGCTACACCACCATGAACACGTTATTGTGGGCATTCTTAATAATCAGTCTTGTTAGCCAATGATTTTGGGGACCAATATTTGATGTATTGTTTCCTTAGGGAAGGAAGAATTGGAATTCTTCCTCGACATCTTATTTTTTTCTGAGTCGAGATAAAGTCCTAAAGAATTAATCATATCAGGTTTCTTTGGTGATTTATCCTGAGTTTCAGAAATTTATACTTTTGTAGAAAAAAAACATTTTTCTGATTAACTTTATCCAGTATTTAATGGGTTCAAGTAATTCATAATTAGGTTTTATCCTTTAATGAATTTAAAAGACAAGAGCTGTAACTCAAGAGTTTACCCAAAGATGAGATTTAGATCCATCAATGACTATTTTTTTGTGTCCTGGTATTTAAACAGATTATTTTCAGTTCAAACAGACTGTTTCTTCTGGCATAATGTAAGCTTTTTTTGTGGCCAGTTAGTCACTAGAGAGCCAGTTAGGGGCCGTGGAGCCATAATTTATTATCCACAAAGTTCTTTGGGGTGGGAACCACGTGACAACATTCAGGGTGGGTTCTCTTGTGTCGAGACGTGGAGAAAGACATAGTCTCTCTGCACTCTCTTTATTTCGTACTCCATTCTGTACATAGACCAACTTACTCCCCTTTTTATTTCAACCACTGAGAACTGCTTCCCTTGTCACCCCAGATCACAGTTTTTTCAATAGTGAGATGACGACTTTGTTGAGATAGACAGTAATTTTGTCCCACATAGAGTGCCAGTTCCAATTGTGGTACTGTTTCTGACCTTCAAGGGGCAACCTCCTCTTTTTAAGTAAAAAGTACTTCCGCAAGCGTTACTCATGTAAGCCAGCCCCCATAACCTCTGGTTGACGCATCACAGAACACATGCAATGTTACTTGTTTCCTCTTGACCATTTGTCTGGGAAATTTAATTTGATGGGTTGTTTAAACTCCTGGACATTTCATCCCATTCTTACTCATTTTGAGGCAAGTTTCATCCCAACCTATTTTGAGCTTCCATGCTTCTTGCACAAGCATTTTACCTTTTATGGTAATTGGTGAGATTGGTCCAGAGGATCAAAACATTGTGATACCTCTGACAGTAAACTACGTTTAGTGAGTGTACTGCTTGATTTATTGTTTATCCTTTTGAGACTCAAAGTGTTTCCTGTGTATTCCAATTAAGTCCAAGCATGTTGTTGCATTCAGGAATTTATTTAGGGAAATCTTCTTGATAAGTTCCCTTAATTGATTTGAATTATATTCCACATCCTTAGAGGCATATTTGTTTTTCATCTCCTTGTTAGCTTCTTGGGATATGATTTCAAATCCTCCCTTTATTTACTTTTATTAAGATTGTCCACATAGAAACTTTTCTTTAAGATTTCGGGACTTTCAGATTTCTTCAAATGTGTATTAAGAGTAGCTTCTAGTAAGAATGGAGAGGATGTTGACCAAATAATACTGACTTGAAACGAAAGTTTCACAGGACTTTGAGGATCATTTTGGATTTTCTGGCCACAAGAACAATAACCCTATCTTTTCTTGTAGTCCTACTCTTAAGAAAGTTTTTGGGGAAAAATCAGCCAGGCAATGGATTTGGGAAATTTAAAGAAGTCTCCAAGCTTCTCAGTTAGTGAGGGTCCGGTCATCAGACAGTCATTAAGGTTTTCTACATCTTTATTTCCCCGTGCCGCAATTGTATACAACACGGTAGGGTTTTGAATTTTTCCTGACTCCGGGTGGGTAGATAATGGAAACTGTCTTAACTTATCTTCACTATTTTAAATTTATTGTCTAACTGTTCTTGTATTATATTATCATAGAAAGTCAGGGCTCTGGATTCTTTCCTGAGCCCATGTATTTGTGCTTTCATTTGTCCGAAAGCCATGCGATAATTGCTAGGTAGATTGGTGGATTTAATTTCCATGGTAACCTAACCCAATACTGTCCATCTTCATATTTGACAGTGTCCAAATATTGGTTATAAGTCTCAGACTCCTGTGGGCTTGGTTTATTTACATCTATACCTATCGCATCTAAATCCCACAACTTATCAACTGGTTCATTCATTTCTTCCAGTAATGATAATTTTTGCTGTGGTACATGATCAGCAGTTATTCTTGTAACTAGTACATTTTCTACTGAATCAATTTCAGCTTCTTTCCCGCTTTGAGAGGGAATTGACCACATATCATATGGCCTCCAGCTGTTTTCAGCAAGTGAACATCATGTTTACTTACTATATTTTCCACAAAACAGTGATAGTAATCACTTCCAATGATTAAATCAATTGGACTAATTGTGTCCGTCTGATGTCAGACAGGCTAACTTGACCTTGGCTGCCTTCAGTGCTGCAACTGTATCTCTTATTCCCCGGATCTGCACTGACTTAGGCAAATCATCGACTACCACAGCTTCTACTGTCTTTTTCCTGTTTCCTAGACCAACAGTAAATCTGGCTAGGTCATATTTCTGCTTACCAGAACTTTGGAAAATCCAGCTATTTCTAACTGTATTTTGGCATGGGGTTGCTTATTCAGTTTTTGCAACACTGTTCGTCTTATAAAAGACCTTTGTGATCCTTGATCAAATAGTGTTAGCACCTTGGTTTTGTGTAATTTTGTGATAACTCTACTCGAGCTATTGGGAGAGCAGTCGATTTAGACTTATCTCTCACATTTAATGTTGCTGTTTGTTGACTTCCTGACTCTGTGGAAGTGGTTGTTCAGCATAAGTGCTTTGGGCATAATGCTGTATGATGCATTCCCTTGCATTTAAAACACTTCTTCAGTGAGCATTTACCTCCCTTGTGTTCACCTAAACACTTAGTGCACCTTTTCAGCTGTTGAGCACGTTGTTTCCGTGCCTCCATTGTTGTGTATTGAATGCAATACGTGCCCAATGTGTTCCATCACAAAGTACACATTTTGGAGTACGTTTATGTGACAGTCTGTTTACTGTCTGTTGTGTTCACAGCTTGATAAGTGCCTACATGGGATTTCCCCCTTATGTGGTTTAGTGGGAGTAGGTACACTCTTTTTGTACTGAGTTGAAGGTTTATTATCCACAACAGGATTGTGGATTTCATCTTGTCTCGTTGTTTCATGCATGAGACTATTGTTTGTAAACCATTGCTAATTTCTTCACAAGTGAAATAGCGTTTATTGAACATAATATTTAAACGTTCAATGGTTTGTGTTGACAGTTTATCTTGTATAATACCACTGATAAACCAATCACATTGCCTTAGATCATATTTAACTCCTAGAGTTCTGAGACTATTGTCTAATGTGATCCTAAATGACTGTAAGTCTGAAAGACAATGTTTGGGTGGTTTCAAGCTTGATATTAAGACTGCATGTCTAACCCTGGCTTTGTCAGCATCAAGATAATATCTGCTAAGACACGTAAAGCTAGAGCATAATTGCCTTTGACCACCGGAAATGATTTAATCAGTTCATAGGGTTCACCTTTAACGAGATATCTGAGATAATTGAACTTAGCTATCTCATCTATGTCAGTACGTGAATTCACTAAAGAATTAAACCCACTAATGAACCCTTTTATAATCATTACCTTCAAAAATAGGCATAGCCAATTTAGGAAGAGTTGGTAAGCCAACACCAGGGTGACAGGTGTGTGGACAGGTGTGGAGACAGGTCTGCTGACCACTGGCTGTAGGTCTCGTGACAAAGTTTTGCGGCAGATAGCCTGTATTCCTGTCCACCTTAATTGTTGTCCACTAAAGGCATCCAAGACACTTTTTAATTTTTCCTCTGTCGGATTGGAATCTAGAAACCCTTTTCATAAATCTCGAGCCTGAATTAATGATTTCCAGACGTTTATCAAATAATTGAGATTTAATTTCCAACTGATCATAGTCTATATTTGTGTCTTGGGTTAAAAACCTTACAGACTGAAATTAATTGCTCCAATTGAGTAATTTTCGTCTGTAACGTGCTGAATTTTTGTGGTTAATGACGACATTTTGCTAGTATAATGACTAACAGCACACTTAGAGTGTTTAAAACCCAGCTGAGTTTGTTTAGACTGCATCAGCACACTACTGACCCACTAACCGTGTCTTTCAAGGTCAGTGGCCTTGAGGTGCAGAGTACATATGGACGAAACAACACGAAGGTTTGTTTATGTCCAGAATTGCTGTCTCAGCTAAACTGAGTCTCAGCACTGACGCTACCACACATGAAAATATTTCAATGTATACACATTACACATATATATTCAATGTTTATATACATACATATGTCACTGTTACAATGTTAATTAATATGAAAGTTTAAACTTAATATCACTTCCTATATTATATAAGAGACAAACAAAATACACAGTTTCTTCTCTTAATTTGTGTCTATAAACATTATAAACACTGTGTATATATAAACTGTTTATACTATACACATTCACAGACCAGCCGTACGCCAGTCAATCTGCTTCTCGCTGAGTTAAGCAGAAATTGAAGTGTTGCTCCCAAGGTGAGTGGGGTAGTGGGGAGTGGCCCCCAGAAGTACTGTCCCCAACCTTGGGTGACCCGACTGCCGTTTCTTCCTGGGTGTCGGTGAGCGCCTGCCGGCTCAGGTTATACCTCAGAGAGCTTCCCATACTCTTTGATTGAGAGTAGGGACCCATATATTCTGGTTTCTTTTGTAAAAACAATAGTTTTACAGCTTTCTCGAAGGACCTTGGATCGTAGACATTTATACACTGTAGTATAAGTCTCTGACCACCATGTGCCACTCTCCTGGTACGAATACGATCAACTTTCGATTCGTAAGGACCAAAACTTCCGGTTCGTAATGAACAAACATCCGGTTCGAAGGACCAACATGTGGAGGATGTGACCTCAACGATAACGTGGACTGTATGTACTTAACTTGTTGATGAATCCAAGATGTTGCAGCCGCCTCCAACACCTTCTCAGGGGATCCATATATTGCCACACCTCCACAGGGCTGTAAGATAAACATCAAGGGATTTATTATAATATATTGCCCCAAAGGAGCGTATGTCCATATTTCAGTCTTAGATGGACTGAAAGGCGTTTTACTCACTGTTTTGACTAAAAAGTCCACGCATAACCGCCGTCGTGGTAACAATTTGATTGTTCTTGAATACAAGAACTGCGCAGTTCCCTGTTTAACCAGAACATCAAATTCTTACCTTGCTCGTGTAACTTTGAGCGATGGTGTTGGCTCCACCATATACGGCGGAAATGCTGTCTTGATTGTAGAATGCCGCTGAAGAATCACCGTCTTGTTTCGATGGAGTTCACTTGCGATTGTCTCTACGTTTTTCCCTTTTGCAGTCTGAAGCTGCGCACACTTCTGAATATACTGCAATGTTTACGTTATACACTAAACGCGTTGGAACAGAGTTCTTATCTCATTTCCCGACGTTAGTGGAGATTAAATGATATAACGGACGCGAACGACTAATGTCTCTGTTAATTTACGTCGCCTCGCGCCGCATGACCTAGAGTCGTATGACCCGTTCTTGCGGTGGCCAAATTCAATCTGCCCGCTCGTGCTGCTTTTTGCAGCCTCGTGCAACCATGTGGCGCCACGAGGTGCCTCGTAGTGCTGTGGTCAGCACAATTCTTGACACACTGTTGACAGTACATCTGGCATGAATTAAATTGTTTATGCAGCCAGACGCGCCTCCTCTGGCCCTTTCCTAAGGGTGGAAAGGGTAAGGGCCCTTACCAAGGGTAGTAAGGGCGCATACCCCCCTCCTTTGGAGAATTTTCTCCACATGTAGTGTAGTATAGTGTGACGTGTGTAGTGTAGTATATTGTGACGTGTGTAGTGTAGTATAGTGTGATGTGTGTAGTGTAGTATAGTGACGTGTGTAGTGTTGTATAGTGACATGTGTGTAGTGTAGTATAGTGTGACGTATGTAGTGTAGTATAGTGTGACGTATGTAGTGTAGTATAAGGACATGTGCAGTGTAGTATATTGACGTGTGTAGTGTTGTATATTGACGTGTGTACTGTAGTATAGTGTGGCGTGTGTAGTGTAGTATAGTGTGACGTGTAGTGTTGTATAGTGTGACGTATGTAGTGTAGTATAGTGTGACGTATGTAGTGTAGTATAGTGTGACGTATGTAGTGTAGTATAAGGACATGTGTAGTGTTGTATATTGACGTGTGTACTGTAGTATAGTGTGGCGTGTGTAGTGTAGTATAGTGTGACGTGTGTAGTGTTGTATAGGAGCATGTGTAGTGCAGTATAGTGACGTGTGTAGTGTAGTGTAGAGCCACACCACAACTAGGTACCTTCCTAGGAAAGGAAATGAATTGTAAAATCTGCTACATAATCACAGTATTTTTTATGACAGTTAAAAAACTAGTTATTAAATCTGATAATTACACAAAGGATTGCATTATTAGAGGGACAATTACATTTCAATATAATTCTGGGATCACTCTAACATCTCCACAACAATGAGTGTTGATAGTGTCAGTAATGTGCTCATGTAATACCGTTGTGTAGAAACGTTGGAATCGGTGTCCCGTGACCTGGTAGAAAACGCTCTCACCTCAAACACTGAGTGTTCGTGGTTCGATCCCCGGCAAAGGTGAAAGCATTGGGCGTATTTCCTTACACCTGTTGTCCCTATTCACCTAGCAAGTACGTAGGCACCTGAGTGTTAGTGGACTGGTGTGGGTCGCATCTTGAGGGACAAGACTGAAGGACGCAATGGAAATAAGACAGTAATCGATGACACACTGACTTTCTTGGGTTATCCTGGGTGGACAACCCTCCGGGTTAAAAATATTATCATATCTGATCTCTCATATATTCGCCCTTATTGCAGAGAGTGTCTCATTGCACGCTCACCTTGTTGCTCATCTAGCTTCTGGTCTTCTCAGTATGTATTCGTCCGTGATTGCAGTTCTGTACTTGGATGTTGGATGTGAGAACTGAGTCACTGTTGTGGAATTTTGTGCTATGTCTGCTGGCCGTCACTAACCCAGGCAGGCCAGCATGGGTTGTGTGTTCCTGCCCTCCAGCCAGGCTTTCTGCTTCGCTAAGTTCTAAAATATTCTTCCAGGCGCCAGGCGCCTGACGTGAGGATTGGGCTGGAAGCCAGAGAGACCACTAAGCCTGCCCAGATGTCAGCACGGCGGCATCGTCTCTAAGCCAGTGTTGCATCCCTACTGATATCTACCATGTATGTCCTTATTTCAGGTAAGGTCTAACCCACTGGCTTCTTAAGCCAAGACAGTTGCCTACACTTCTGTCTATTGCTGCAAGCCACGTGTTGCATCTGTCGGTTATGCAGTGGTAAGGAAATCTCCAAGCTTTGTGATTCTGGCTCTGTGCGCCAAGCCCAGGCGTGCCGCAGGCCACACTAAGCCAGCTACTGTGGAGTCCTTTGCTGTGTTGCCATGACAACAACAACTGTTACCACTACTCCCTTGCTCGCCCTTCCTTTGTGTACACCGAGGTTTCCAGTTTATGAAATAATAATAATAATAATGATGATAATAATAATAATAATAATAATAATAATAATAATAATAATAATAATAATAATAATAATAATAATAATAATAATAATAATAATAATAATAATAATAATAATAATAATAATATAATAATAATAATAATAATAAAATAATAATAATAATAATAATAATAATAATAATAATAATAATAATAATAATAATAATAATAATAATAATAATAATAATAATAATAATAATAATAATAATAATAAACTTTATTTCTATAAGTAGATGATACAACTTTTAAGGCCTAACTGACATGAATGTCATACTATACAGAAAGCCCCTGGATATGCAGAGCATTTCGGGCAGCTTAGGTTAATCTTGTCCCAGGATGCGACCCACACTAGTCGGTAACACCCAGGTACTTACTAACTGCTAGGTGAGCAAGGACAGCAGGTATAAGGAAACACGACCAATGTTTCCACCCGTACCGGGGAACGAATCCCGGACACTTAAGGTATGATCTTAGTGCGCTACCAGCTGAACTACAGGACACGAATACTGGTACGATGATGCCAAGCCGTCTTCTCCCTAGTGATACCATCCCAGGTCGTTGGAAATAACTTGGCCCTCTCTTTGAGCGCCACAACGCCATGTTGCAGCAGCCACCACAACATCAGCTGACTGTTGGCTCGGGCTTGCTAGCTTGTATATACTATTACCAGTCCTTCTTTTCAGAAGTTCCTGCATCTTTATTAATAGGCTAAGTACAGCCGATACAGAGTTTTGCTTTATTTGTCTCTTTATTGAGTACATGTATTCCAGTTGTATGTCAGTACTTTCATAGTTTGATGTTTCTTCACTGTGCCCAGATGTAACACAGTGTTTCTTGGTGTCCCAGTGCATAGTTATTCGTATTCTACCTCAGGAAAGTGTGCCTTGCTCAGTACAAACACTTTTATTTTAGCTCTCTTTTGTAATTTTTTTCCATGGGTTACTTAGGAAATTTTTGGTGTCAGTGTATGCATTTGTTTCACAGTTCTTTTTCTGTGCTTTTTTTGGCACTGCTTAGAGCACCATTGTGCATTTTTCTCTTGGTGCTATTTTTAGCTATTGGTGCTATTGTGTACCATTCGTTAACTATTATTTTTCCTGGTGCTGTTGTTTTGTTAATAGCTTTCAACTGTGTTCTTTCAGTATGTGTGTTTAGGAATGACATTTGTTTCCAGCTTTTGTTTTTGTTTTGCTTGTTACAGTGCTTTCGTTATGTTTGAAAGTGCTTGTGTACCTGCTGCATGATACCTTGTATATCTGCTGCATGATACCTTGTGTACCTGCTGCATGATACCTTGTGTACTGCTGCATGATACCTTGTGTATCTGCTGCTTGTACTGTGCAATGTACTGCTGCATGATACCTTGTGTACTGCTGCATGATACCTTGTGTATCTGCTGCATGATACACTTGTGTATCTGCTGCATGATACCTTGTGTATCTGCTGCATGATACCTTGTGTATCTGCTGCATGATACCTTGTGTACCTGCTGCATGATACCTTGTGTACCTGCTGCATGATACCTTGTGTATCTGCTGCATGATACCTTGTGTACCTGCTGCATGATACCTTGTGTATCTGCTGCATGATACCTTGTGTATCTGCTGCATGATACCTTGTGTACCTGCTGCATGATACCTTGTGTATCTGCTGCATGATACCTTGTGTATCTGCTGCATGATACCTTGTGTACCTGCTGCATGATACCTTGTGTACCTGCTGCATGATACCTTGTGTATCTGCTGCATGATACCTTGTGTACTGCTGCATGATACCTTGTGTACCTGCTGCATGATACCTTGTGTACCTGCTGCATGATACCTTGTGTATCTGCTGCATGATACCTTGTGTATCTGCTGCATGATACCTTGTGTACCTGCTGCATGATACCTTGTGTACCTGCTGCATGATACCTTGTGTACCTGCTGCATGATACCTTGTGTACCTGCTGCATGATACCTTGTGTACCTGCTGCATGATACCTTGTGTACCTGCTGCATGATACCTTGTGTACCTGCTGCATGATACCTTGTGTACCTGCTGCATGATACCTTGTGTACCTGCTGCATGATACCTTGTGTACCTGCTGCATGATACCTTGTGTACCTGCTGCATGATACCTTGTACCTGCTGCATGATACCTTGTGTACCTGCTGCATGATACCTTGTGTACCTGCTGCATGATACCTTGTGTACCTGCTGCATGATACCTTGTGTACCTGCTGCATGATACTTGTGTATCCTGCTGCATGATACCTGTGTATCTGCTGCATGATACCTTGTGTACCTGCTGCATGATACCTTGTGTACCTGCTGCATGATACCTTGTGTACCTGCTGCATGATACCTTGTGTACTGCTGCATGATACCTTGTGTACCTGCTGCATGATACCTTGTGTACCTGCTGCATGATACCTTGTGTACCTGCTGCATGATACCTTGTGTACCTGCTGCATGATACCTTGTGTACCTGCTGCATGATACCTTGTGTACTGTCATGATACCTTGTGTACTGCTGCATGATACCTTGTGTACCTGCTGCATGATACCTTGTGTACCTGCTGCATGATACCTTGTGTACCTGCTGCATGATACCTTGTGTATCTGCTGCATGATACCTTGTGTACCTGCTGCATGATACCTTGTGTATCTGCTGCATGATACCTTGTGTACCTGCTGCATGATACCTTGTGTACCTGCTGCATGATACCTTGTGTATCTGCTGCATGATACCTTGTGTACCTGCTGCATGATACCTTGTGTATCTGCTGCATGATACCTTGTGTACTGCTGCATGATACCTTGTGTACTGCTGCATGATACCTTGTGCTGGTTCAAGTCCAGGGAGATGTTCTGCAAATAAGTCTTGCTTGTGGCTCACCTCTGCAAGTAGATTATTATTATGGGGAGCGCTAAACCTGTAGGGATTATACAGCGCCTGTGGGGATGGGGTGATGAAAGACATTCAGGCTTAATTCAGTGAACTGGTGCACAGATCCAAATCCCTAGATCAAGAGCCCCTCACCAGCATCAAGGAACCTCCTCGAGGAGGTGTGTGATTCATAATGTTTTGTTTGCCTCATTATTTGCTGTATTCTGTGTTACTGAGTGGCAGCCTCTTCCACCTTACATTTTTTACTGTGAAGAGGCTGCCACTCAGTAACTCGGCAGAATAGCAGCAAATTAGATGAGGGAAACAAAACATTAATGAATCACACACACAGACACACACACACAGACACAGATCAAAAGAAAAACAAAATGTAGCCCTGGAAATCCTGCATTTAATCCAGGGGGACAGACAGGACACTCACATACTCCTCGAGGGAGGTTCCTTGATGCTGGTGAGGGGCTCTTGATCTAGGGATTTGGATCTGTGCACCAGTTCACTGAATTAAGCCTGAATGTCTTTCATCACCCCATCCCCACAAAGTGGTTGGGAAGTTTGCTTGATGTCACCTGTGTGTTTCACTTGCGTGTGTGTTACACTTTATTGCTTGATGTCACCTGTGTGTTTCACTTGCGTGTGTGTTACACTTTATTGCTTGATGTCACCTGTGTGTTTCACTTGCGTGTGTGTTACACTTTATTGCTTGATGTCACCTGTGTGTTTCACTTGCGTGTGTGTTACACTTAATTGCTTGATGTCACCTGAGTGTTTCACTTGCGTGTGTGTTACACATTATTGCTTGATGTCACCTGTGTGTTGCACTTGCGTGTGTGTTACACTTTATTGCTTGATGTCACCTGTGTGTTTCACTTGCGTGTGTGTTACACATTATTGCTTGATGTCACCTGTGTGTTTCACTTGCGTGTGTGTTACACATTATTGCGTGATGTCACCTGTGTGTTTCACTTGCGTGTGTGTTACACATTATTGCTTGATGTCACCTGTGTGTTTCACTTATGTGTGTGTTACACATTATTGCGTGATGTCACCTGAGTGTTTCACTTGCGTGTGTGTTACACATAATTGCTTGATGTCACCTGTGTGTTTCACTTGCGTGTGTGTTACACATTATTGCGTGATGTCACCTGTGTGTTTCACTTGCGTGTGTGTTACACATTATTGCTTGATGTCACCTGTGTGTTTCACTTGCGTGTGTGTTACACATTATTGCGTGATGTCACCTGTGTGTTTCACTTGCGTGTGTGTTACACATTATTGCTTGATGTCACCTGTGTGTTTCACTTGCGTGTGTGTTACACATTATTGCGTGATGTCACCTGTGTGTTTCACTTGCGTGTGTGTTACATATTGCTTTATCTTGAGTTGTGTTATTATTTTTTGTTTAGACTTTTCTCTCTGCTTGTAAGTGCTGGTTATATTATTTTAAATGTGATTTATGCAATCATCTATTGCAATCACCTATTACCCAAGTGATACTCACTTGTTTCTTTGTGTATTAGAGTTTACAAATGATCAGGCTTAACTATTTTGGTGTTTTGACATTGATGAATACCCCAGCCTCGTGTACACAGCACAACTTTTGAATCATTATAGAATTTACAGGAAACTTTACTCACTAATCTATGTTTCGTGACTTTGCTTTGTGATTTACTCCTCACCTGAAAATACTTGTGAATAGTTTTAATGTGTGCGTGAGTGCAGTAAGCTTTCTTTTCGTATGTTTTTTAGCAGTTTATTTTGTATACTTTTTTGTAACTCATGTTAAGACGAGTCAGTTACTTAACTGATTTAATTCTCTCTGCTTGTATATACATTTTGCACAGATTTCATTGAACAAAGAATATCATAGCATGGCAGAGAGACACATAGAGCATCATGACACACAGTAGTGCAGGTGCAAAGTGATTTAACACAGACACAGCAATGCAACTGACACACAATCACACAAAGAGGATCAAGTATGACAGAGCCCATAGATGGTACATGGAACACACTTCATGATCACTGTAAACACGAAGCACAACAACTGACACTCAAATAACTGCGTTTCCAGAGTTACTCTCTCTTCTTGTTTGGTCTTGCATGTATTGTGTTGATTTATGTGCCATCTTTGTTTGATGTTAGGTCTCTTTCCAGTGTGTCTTTACAAATTTTAAGGGTATTTATCCGTTACTTTTATGATGGTTCCCATATCCCTCCCTGGGTTTGGTCTGTTAAACATGCAGTCCATCTGTTTAGATCATTGACTGTGGGACTCTGTTCTCAGGCTCTCCATCCCTGCTCTGACTTAGTTCTTGATTACTTGACAAACTCCCAAAGAAGTACTGCTAACGTTGAGGTAAAGTAATATACAGACGTGTACCTTTGACAGTAGCGTTAGCAAGCTATGTTACCCATCTTGAGACTGAATGTTAGAGCGTCTTTCTCTTAGTAAAGTGTGAGAAATCCACTAGTATCAGGGGACGTACAGACGGCCATAAGGAAAGGACTTTCCCGCGATATAAGGAATGGTCTGTTGGAAGTGACTAACTTAAATGCTGAAGCTTTCTGTGAATGTCGCAGGTGGTCTGAAGATGGACGCCCTCTGTATGACCTCGTGCAGTTATTTGAGTGTCAGTGTTTGTGCTTCGTGTTTACGGTGATCATGGAGTGTTGACGGTGACTTTTGCAGGATTAAGGATGTGTTCCATGTACCATCTATGGGCTCCGTCATACTTGATCCTCTTTGTGTGATTGTGTGCCAGTTGCACTGCTGTGTCTGTGTGTTAAATCACTTTGCACCTGCACGACTGTGTGTCATGATGCTCTATGTGTCTCTCTGCCATGCTATGATATTCTTTGTTCAATGAAACTGTGATGTATGACAGTACGCTCTCAGATATAGATAAGTAATGACTCCAAGACTGAAGAATGCTATATTTATTACAACAGATGTAGCATCTTGGTACGTTAATGTTGAATCATATGTTTACTCTGCTTATACCAATTGTGTGATGAGAAGCTATGTCCCTGTGAGCTATAATATATATATATATATATATATATATATATATATATATATATATATATATATATATATATATATATATATATATATATATATAGAAAGTGGGCAGAAGTTTGTGGCTATAGGAGGGTGGGTGCAGGAGGAAAGAGGAGTGAGTGGTGGAATGAAGAAGTAAAGGTGTGATAAAAGAGAAAAGGTAGCTTATGAGAGGTTTTTACGAAACAGAAGTGTTAATAGAAGAGCAGAGTATATGGAGAGTAAAAGAATGGTGAAGAGAGGTGAGAGAGTGCAAAAGAAGAGCAGATGAAAGAATGGGAGAGGCTCTGTCAAGAAATTTTGCTGAAAACAAGAAATTTTTTTGGAGTGAGATAAACAAGGTAAGAAAACCTAGGGAACGAATGGATTTGTCAGTTAAAAACAGAGTAGGAGTTAGTAGATGGGGAGCTGGAGGTATTGGGCAGATGGCGGAATATTTTGAGGAACTTTTAAATGTCGATGAGGTACAACATCGTTTAGGAGTGAAGAAGAGCAGGATGTGAGTGTGGGGAGGTGCGTGAGGCATTACGTAGAATGAAAGTGAATAAAGCAGCTGGAATTGACGGGATCATGACGGAAATGTTAAAAACAGGGGGATATAGTGCTGGAGTGGTTGGTATTTTTGTTTAATAAATGTATGAAAGAGGGAAGGTACCTAGGATTGGCAGAGAGCATGTATAGTTCCTGTATATAAAGGAAGGGGATAAAAGAGAGTGTAAAAATTATAGGGAATAAGTTTACTGAGTATACCAGGTAAAGTGTATGACAGGGTTATTATTGAAAGAATTAGAGGTAAGACAGAGAGTAGGATTGCAGATGAGCAAGGAGGCTTTAGAGTGGGTAGGGGATGTGTAGATCAAGTGTTTACAGTGAAGCATATATGTGAACAGTATTTAGATAAAGGTAGAGAAGTTTTTATTGCATTTATGGATTTAGAAAAGGCATATGATAGAGTGGATAGGAGAGCAATGTGGCAAATGTTGCAAGTGTATGGAATAGGTAGTAAGTTACTGAAGGCTGTAAAGAGTTTTTATGAGGATAGTGAGGCTCAGGTTAGGGTGTGTAGGAGAGAGGGAGATTACTTCCCGGTAAAAGTAGGTCTTAGACAGGGATGTGTAATGTCACCATGGTTGTTTAATATATTTATAGATGTGGTTGTAAAAGAAGTAAATGCTAGGGTGTTGGGGAGAGGGGTGGGATTAAATTATGGGGAATTAAATGCAAAATGGGAGTTGACACAGTTACTTTTTGCTGATGATACCGTGCTTGTGGGAGATTCTAAAGAAAAGTTGCAAAGGTTAGTGGACGAGTTTGGGAGAGTGTGTAAAGGTAGAAAGTTGAAAGTGAACGTAGATAAGAGTAAGGTGATGAGGGTATCAAACGATGTAAATAAAGAAAAATTGGATATCACATTGGAGAGAGGGATTATGGAAGAAGTAAATGTTTTCAGATATTTGGGAGTTGACGTGTCAGCGGATGGGTTTATGAAGGATGAGGTTAACCATAGAATTGATGAAGGAAAAAAGGTTAGTGGTGCGTTGAGGTATCTGTGGAGACAAAAAACGTTATCCATGGAGGCAAAGAAGGGAATGTACGAAAGTATAGTGGTACCAACACTCTTATATGGGTGTGAAGCATGGGTTGCAAATGCTGCAGCGAGGAGGAGGCTGGAGGCAGTGGAGATGTCCTGTCTAAGATCAATGTGTGGTGTAAATATTATGCAGAAAATTCGGAATGTGGAAATTAGGAGAAGGTGTGGAGTTACTAAAAGTATTTGTCAGAGGGCTGAAGATGGGTTGTTGAGGTGGTTTGGTCATTTAGAGAGAATGGATCAAAGTAGAATGACTTGGAGAGCGTATAAATCTGTAGGGGAAGGAAGGCGGGGTAGGGGTCGTCTTAGAAAAGGTTGGAGGGAGGGGGTAAAGGAGGTTTTGTGGGCGAGGGGATTGGACTTTCAGCAAGCATGTGTGAGCGTGTTAGATAGGAGTGAATGGAGACGAATGATTTTTGGGACATGATGATCTGTTGGAGTGTGAGCAGGGTAACATTTTGTGAAGGGATTCAGGGAAACCAGTTAATTGATTTAGTTGGACTTGAGTCCTGGAAATGGGAAGTACAATGCCTGCACTTTAAAGGAGGGGTCTGGGATAGTGACAGCTGTCTTTGCGCCTCCGCAAAGACAGTGATTATGTATGAGTGTGGTGAAAGTGTTGAATGATGATGAAAGTATTTTCTTTTGGGGATTTTCTTCTTTTTGGGTCACCCTGCCTCGGTGGGAGACGGCCGACTTGTTGAAAAATATATATATATATATATATATATATATATATATATATATATATATATATATATATATATATATATATATATATATATATATATATATATATATGTCGTGCCGATTATGTAAAACTTGCGATTTTGGCTTAAATAGCAATGCTCACCTTGCCATATAAGACAAGTGAAAATTTGTGTATGCAATAATTTCGCCAAAATCATTCTGAACATAACGAAAAAAATATATTTCATTGTGTTTGTTTATTATTAAATTAATGTTAACGTATCTAAAATATATTTAGTTGGGTTAGGGTAAATTAAATTGCCCTTGTTGTAATAAGGTTAGGTAGGTTTTCAAAGTTTCTCTTGGTACAAAATTATAAATTCCTACATTAACATAAATGAAAAAAATATATCTATAAACGTATTAGAGAAAATTTTAGAAAGGACTTAATTTTAGATGAGTTCTTGCTAATTGACCAGTTTTACCTAATCGGCACGACACATATATATATATATATATATATATAGTAGGTTGGTAGACAGCAACCACCCAGGGAGGTACTACCGTCCTGCCAGGTGACTGTGAAACAGAAACCTGAAACTGTTTTACATGATGGTAGGATTGCTGGTGTCTTTTTTCTGTCTCATAAACACGCTGGATAACAGGTATATCTAGCTACTTCTACTTACACTTTAGGTCACACTACACTGGCATACACATGCATATATATACATACACACATCTAGGTTTTTCTTCTTTTTCTTAATAGCTCTTGTTCTTTTTATTTTCTCTATTGTCCATGGGGAAGTGGAAAAGAATCTTTCCTCCGTAAGCCATGCGTGTCGTATGAGGCGACTAAGATGCCGGGAGCAATGGGCTAGTAACCCCTTCTCCTGTACAAATCTACTAAAAACGAGAAGAAGAAAAACTTTATAAAATTGGGTTGTCTGAATGTGCGTGGATGTAGTGCGGATGATAAGAAAGAGATGATTGCCGATGTTATGAATGAAAAGAAGTTGGATGTCCTGGCCCTAAGCGAAACAAAGCTGAAGGGGGTAGGCGAGTTTCAGTGGGGAGAAATAAATGGGATTAAGTCAGGAGTATCTGAGAGAGTTAGAGCTAAGGAAGGGTAGCAATAATGTTGAAGGATCAGTTATGGAAGGAAAAGAGGAATATAAATGTGTAAATTCAAGGATTATGTGGATTAAAATAAGGGTCGGATGCGAAAAGTGGGTCATAATAAGCGTGTATGCACCTGGAGAAGAGAGGAGGTAGAGGAGAGAGAGAGATTTTGGGAGATGTTAAGCGAATGTATAGGAACTTTTGAACCAAATGAGAGAGTAATTGTGGTAGGGGACCTAAATGCTAAAGTGGGAGAAACATGCAGAGAGGGTGTAGTAGGTAAGTTTGGGGTGCCAGGTGTAAATGATAATGGGAGCCCTTTGATTGAACTTTGTATAGAAAGGGGTTTAGTTATAGGTAATACATATTTTAAGAAAAAGAGGATAAATAAGTATACAAGATATGATGTAGGGCGTAATGACAGTAGTTTGTTGGACTATGTATTGGTAGATAAAAGACTGTTGAGTAGACTTCAGGATGTACATGTTTATAGAGGGGCTACAGATATATCAGATCACTTTTTAGTTATAGCTACAGTGGGAGTAAAAGGTAGATGGGATACAAGGAAAATAGAATCAGTAAGTAAAAGAGAGGTGAAGGTTTATAAACTAAAAGAGGAGGCAGTTAGGGTAAGATATAAACAACTATTGGAGGATAGATGGGCTAGTGAGAGTGTAGGCAATGGGGTCGAAAATGTATGGGGTAGATTTAAAAATGTAGTGTTAGAGTGTTCAGCAGAAGTTTGTGGTTACAGGCGAGTGGGTGCGGAGGGAAGAGGAGCGATTGGTGGAATGATGATGTAAAGAGAGTAGTAAGGAGAAAAAGTTAGCATATGAGAGGTTTTTACAAAGTAGAAGTGATGCAAGGAGGGAAGAGTATATGAGAGAAAAAGAGAGGTTAAAAGAGTGGTGAAGCAATGTAAAAGAGAGCAGATGAGAGAGTGGGTGAGATGTTATCAGCAAATTTTGTTGAAAATAAGAAAAAGTTTTGGAATGAGATTAATAAGTTGAGGAAGCCTAGAGAACAAATGGATTTGACAGTTAAAAATAGGAGAGGAGAGTTATTAAATGGAGAGTTAGAGGTATCGGGAAGATGGAGAGAATATTTTGAGGATTTGTTAAATGTTGATGAAGACAGGGAAGCTGTGATTTCGTGTGTAGGGCAAGGAGGAATAACATCTTGTAGGAGTGTGGAAGAGCCAGTTGTGGGTGTGGGAAGTTCGTGAGGCAGTGGGTAGAATGAAAGGGGTAAGGCAGCTGGGATTGATGGGATAAAGATAGAAATGTTAAAAGCAGGTGGGGATATAATTTTGGAGTGGTTGGTGCTATTATTTAATAAATGTATGGAAGAGGGTAAGGTACCTAGGATTGGCAGAGAGCGTGTATTGTTCCTTTGTATAAAGGCAAAGGGGACAAAAGAGAGTGCAAAAATTATAGGGGAATAAGTCTGTTGAGTGTACCTGGTAAAGTGTATGGTAGAGTTATTATTGAAAGAATTAAGAGTAAAACAGAAAGCAGGATAGCAGATGAACAAGGGGGCTTTAGGAAAGGTAGGGGGTGTGTAGACCAAGTGTTTACAGTGAAACATATAGGTGAACAGTATTTGGATAAGGGTAAAGATGTTTTTGTGGCATTTATGGATTTGGAAAAGGCGTATGATAGGGTAGATAGGGGGCAATGTGGCAGATGTTGCAGGTGTATGGAATAGGAGGAAGGTTACTGAAAGCAGTGAAGAGTTTTTATGAGGATAGTGAGGCTCAGGTTAGAGTGTGTAGGAGGGAAGGGACTATTTCCCAGTAAAAGTGGGCCTTAGACAAGGATGTGTGATGTCACCGTGGTTGTTCAATATATTTATAGATGGGGTTGTAAGAGAAGTGAATGCGAGGGTCTTGGCAAGAGGTGTTGGGCTAAAAGATAAAGAAGCAAATACAAAGTGGGAGTTGTCACAGTTGCTTTTTGCTGATGACACTGTGCTTTTGGGAGATTCTGAAGAGAAGCTGCAGAGGTTGGTGGATGAATTTGGTAGGGTGTGTAAAAGAAGAAAATTGAAAGTGAATATAGGAAAGAGTAAGGTGATGAGGATAACAAAAGAATAGGTGACGAAAGATTGATATCAGATTGGAGGAGAGAGTATGGAGGAGGTGAATGTATTCAGATATTTGGGAGTGGACATGTCGGCGGATGGGTCTATGAAGGATGAGGTGAATCATAGAATTGATGAGGGGAAAAGGGTGAGTGGAGCACTTGAGTCTGTGGAGACAAAGAACCTTGTCCATGGAAGTAAAGAGGGAATGTATGAGAGTATAGTTATACCAACGCTCTTATATGGGTGTGAAGCATGGGTGATGAATGTTGCAACGAGGAGAAGGCTGGAGGCAGTGGAGATGTCATGTCTGAGATCAATGTGTGGTGTGAATATAATGCAGAGAATTCGGAGTCTGGAAATTAGGAGGAGGTGCGGATTACCAAAACGATTGTCCAGAGAGCTGAGGAGGGGTTGTTGAGGTGGTTTGGACATGTAGAGAGAATGGAACGAGACAGAGTGACTTCGAGAGTGTATAAATCTGTAGTGGAGGGAAGGCGGGTAGGGGTCGGCCTAGGAAAGGTTGGAGGGAGGGGGTAAAGGAAGTTTTGTGTGCGAGGGGCTTGGACTTCCAGCAAGCATGTGTGAGCGTATTTGATAGGAGTGAATGGAGGCATATGGTTTTTAATACTTGACGTGCTGTTGGAGTGTGAGCAAAGTAACATTTATGAAGGGATTCAGGAAACGGCAGGCCGGACTTGAGTTCTGGAGATGGGAAGTACAGTGCCGGCACTCTGAAGGAGGGGTGTTAATGTTGCAGTTTTATAACTGTAGTGTAAAGCACCCTTCTGGCAAGACAGTGATGGAGTGAATGATGATGAAAGTTTTTCTTTTCGGGCCACCCTGCCTTGGTGGGAATCGGCCGATGTGTTAATAAAAAAAAAAAAATAAATATATATATATATATATATATATATATATATATATATATATATATATATATATATATATATATATATATATATATATATATATGTCTGATTAGGTAAAACTGGCCAATTAGCAAGAACTCCTCTAAAATTAAGTCCTTTCTAAAATTTTCTCTTATACGTTTAAAGATATATATTTTTCATTTATGTTAATGTAAAAATTTATAATTTTGTACCAAGAGAAACTTTGAAAACCTACCTAACCTTATTACAAAAATAGCAATTTAATTTAGCCTAACCCAACTAAATATATTTTAGATACGTTAACATTAATTTAATAATAAACAAACACAATGAAATATATTTTTTCGTTATGTTCAGAATGATTTTGACGAAATTATTGCATACACAAATTTTCACTTGTCTTATATGGCAAGAAGAGCGTTGCTATTTAAGCCAAAATCGCAAGTTTTACCTAATCGGCACGACATATATATATATATATATGCAAGACAACCACTATGAAAAAATAGAAGAATTCCAAGCGCTTTCGTGACTACTCACATTATCAAGGAACTATAAAAGGAAACGTGAGAAGAAGGCTTATAAAGAGGCAGAATACACCTCACAGTCACATCACACTAACAAAGACAACAACTCACAGTAGCGTAACATCTCACGACTCTGTGAAGAGGAACATAAGAAAAGACCTGAAACTCTACCCAAGAATTAATGATTAGTTCAATTTATCATTAAATTCTTCCCAAATTTTATTAATTATAAATGAATCCAATTTATATAAACCAAAAGAAATATTCATATTATTTTCAAAACTGCTTTTAATGAAACATGATTCTATTATATTCCTCTCAACCATGGACTTGCTTGATACAACCTTCTCAGCATTTTGAAAATCAATTGGATGGTTAAAGTCTTCACATGAATAAATAGAGCATTAGAATCTTGTCCAGTTCTAATGCTATATTTATGTTGTTTTAATCTTAGTTCAAGACTTTTACCAGTTT
Organism: Cherax destructor; assembly: GCA_009830355.1. NCBI lineage: Eukaryota > Metazoa > Arthropoda > Malacostraca > Decapoda > Parastacidae > Cherax > Cherax destructor. The sequence goes on from WNWK01006375.1 coordinate 25,081, forward strand.
GACCATAATAAACTTTATCGCATATTTTACAGGGAATCTTATAGACACATCCGTCAGCATTTTGGGGGAATTTTTTATCAAAAGTCTTTTTACTGTATCAAGATTTTTAAATACAACTTTGATATTAAAATTCTTAAGAAAAGAATGCATATCAACCAAGTTTTCATGGTAAGGAGAACCAACATATTTTTGGTTGAATAAGGTTGGTTGTCTCTTTTTGGATTGTAAAAAGTATTTCTAGCTATTTTAAAAGATTTATCAATTATGTTTCTTGGGTATTTTAAATCATTAGCTATTTCATAAATTTTAGAGATTTCTTCATCTATGAACTCTGGACTACAAATACGTAAAGCTCTCAAAAACATAGAAGAGAAAACCGACACTTTAACTCTATCTTGATGTGAAGAGTAATAGTGTACATAGGAACAATTATTTATAGGTTTTCTGAAATTTTAAATTTAAAATCAATGTTACCTTTAATAAAAACATCTAGAATGACAATGAGTTATTTACTAATTCAACAGTAAATTTATAGAATGAGCTGTATTTAATTTAACAAGGAAATGGTTTATGTCTACATTCTTAGGCATAAGGCACAAAATGTCATCAACATATCTATACCACTTAGCTCTATTGGGAAGGACAGTAATTTATATATGGAATTTTTCGAAACAAGATTGCTTAACACAATCCTTCCCAATAGAGCTAAGTGGTATAGATATGTTGATGATATTTTGTGCCTTATGCCTAAGAATGTAGACATAAACCATTTCCTTGTTAAATTAAATAGCTTAGCTCATTCTATAAATTTTACTGTTGAATTTGAAGTAAATAACTCATTGCCATTCCTAGATGTTTTTATTATTAAGGGTAACAACACTGACGTGATCCATGCTTCAGATGAGTTACATACATCATATTATTTAATTAAATATCCAGCAGCAGTATTTGAAGTGCGGGTATGTCGAGTGCGGACCAGATATAAGTAAGCCCTTTCAGGATACAGTATAAGCACATGACATTGCTACCAAATACTGCAACGTTAGTGATTTATGCTGAATTGAATACTGAATAACACTAAGATCCCTCACACATATTGAATCCCTTTTCATTATACAACGATGCAATCTTAGCATGTGGACAAGATACGCTACTAATTAAAATCGCCATTAAAAATTCTTGTGATTCAATACTAGGCCTCATGTTAATGGCCTAAACCAAAATATTAAAACATGACCATCATGAATAACTTATCGTCTGGACAGGAGCTAGCTGCTCCAGGTCTCTCAGGCTCCGCTCTTCAACACTCTTGGTAATCAAACCGTACACAACGCAAGCAATGTTAATAGTATGACACGCCTCTCAACACTTCTTTAGTTAACCATACTCCTCACATATCAAGTGCAAATAATATGAAAAACAGCACTCCATGCAACAGCACACTCCATGCAACAGCACACTCCATGCAGCAGCACACTCCATGCAACAGCACACTCCATGCAGCAGCACACTCCATGCAACAGCACACTCCATGCAGCAGCACACTCCATGCAGCAGCACACTCCATGCAACAGCACACTCCATGCAGCAGCACACTCCATGCAGCAGCACACTCCATGCAGCAGCACATCCATGCAGCAGCACACCCATGCAAGCACATCCATGACAGCACACACTCATGCAGCAGTCATCACTCCATGACACACACTCCATGCACAGCACACTCCATGCAACAGCACACCCATCAGCACACACTCCATGCAACAGCACACTCCATGCAGCAGCACACTCATGCAGCAGCACACTCCATGCAACAGCACACTCCATGCAGCCATGCACAGACTCCATAGGTCCATGCAGCACACTCCATGCAGCAGCACATCATCACAGCCACATCAACAATCACTCTCCATGAGGGTGCTGTGACGTCACTCACCACAGTACTGCCACAATAATTTTATGCCCTTTTATCATTCTTATTCTGACACCATAATTATAATTTCACAACCTTTTTTTTGTACAACTAATTGACTTATTATATTACTACATAGATGTTATAAAACACACCTCTAGGCCAGTAAGAGCTACCAGACAAAAACTCTCACCAAGTTAGTCATATACACTGGAATAAAGCAAGTCAAAAAGAAAAAAAGAATTTACCTAAGGTTTAGGGTGGAGGGAAAATCACCAAATTGCATGAAAATGAAATCATTAATTGAACAACTAAACACTAACCTTCTTGCCCTGTCAACTATACTAGTACAAAAAATAAACGTAAGAAAACGCAAAATCGATCACTACAAAATTAACACTGCTAATCAGACGTTTGAAGTTAGTTTAACGTAAAAATGATCATGTTTTACGTCAGACAAACCCCCGAATTATGTTCTGTATCAAAATATCTTTAAACTAAGAAAAACGCATCTTAACGACGCAGCATTTCCTAGCACCTGCCTAAGTGCATATTATCCATCATATAAAACTGATACACTAAATAGTTTTCATTTTTATACATTAGTACAAAAAAATGCAAAATATCGATGTGTATATATACTCAACATAATTTATATTTCCAGTGCCATAAATGCATGAAATTGTAATGGATCTCCTCCAACAAAGCGCAATAGAAGCACAAGGTGCATAAATGAATATTTGCAATAACAAATTAATGAAATATATCACATTACCATCTCAATCATCTCACTGCAGTATTTCGTAAGCAATACTGGCTTCACCTGCAACACGCATCTCACTGGCTTCACCTGCAACACGCATCTCACTGGCTTCACCTGCAACACGCATCTCACTGGCTTCACCTGCAACACGCATCTCACTGGCTTCACCTGCAACACGCATCTCACTGGCTTCACCTGCAACACGCATCTCACTGGCTTCACCTGCAACACGCATCTCACTGGCTTCCCTGAACACGCATCTCACTGGCTTCACCTGCAACACGCATCTCACTGGCTTCACCTGCAACACGCTCTATGGCTTCATGAACCGCATCTACTGGCTTCACCTGCAACACGCATTACTACTCAACTAGCATTTCATGTTCCTGCAACACGCATCTCACTGGCTTCACCTGCAACACGCATCTCACTGCTTCACTGCAACAATCGCATCCGCTTATTTCACTCAACAATTATGTTCCCAAAGATCTCACTGATCTGAACCCATCTCACTGGCTTCTCCTGCAACACGCATTATGGCTCACTGCAAAGCATCTACTGGCTTCACCTGCAACACGCATCTCACTGCCTTCACCTGCAACACGCATCTCACTGCCTTCACCTGCAACACGCATCTCACTGGCTTCACCTGCAACACGCATCTCACTGGCTTCACCTGCAACATGCATCTCTTAGAGAAAACAGCAGAACATAGAAGGAAATGGTTTATTAACTATCCAGCCGTATCCCACCGAGGCAGGGTGACCTAAAAAGAAAAACGAAAGTTTTTTCTTTTTAAATTTAGTTATTTATACCTGAGAAGGGGTTACTAGCCCCTTGCTTCCGGCATTTTAGTTGCCTCTTACGACACGCATGGTTTACAGAGGAAGAACTCTTTTCCACTTCTCCCATGGAAATGTATGTCTCCAAAAAATGTGGGTTTTCACGAAAATTAAGTTAGTGTTAAATTGTTTCTGGTAGCGCAATGATAAATAAAACGCTGGAGTCATTCCTGATGACCCTCAAACGCTGGGCCACCTGAGCCTACACCTAAGCTGGCACTCCTAGAAACACTGGTGTTAATTTTGCTGGAAGAAAACACAAACCTGAAAACCTAGTCGCTGTCCATTACCTGAAGTGTTTATTACCCAAAATACTGGTAAAGAATCTCAGCCAGACCAAGGGACCAAGTTCCCTCTCATAAACCATATAACTTAAAATTTGAGCCCAGAGACCATCAACACACAAAAGTGAGTTATTATAGCCATCACCTAAGAAAAGTTACATGCTCTATCTAGGCGAGCAATACTGACGTGACTACCACCAAAAACACATACTAACGCTGGTGAGTTCACTGGTAAATGTCCTGTTACTTCCTGCAATAACACGGTGCGAACCCCAGTAACACTGACATTCACCTGCAAAGAAACAGCCTGTGCAGTTTTAAGGCTGATCAACACCAGAACTTGAGTAAGCACAGGATTTACTTTTCCCAAGGGATTCTGACATCTCATGTCCCGCCTGCCTTACAAGATCCGTGAGAGGTGAGAACAATGCCTTATACTGAAAGATCCCATTGGGCATTACATAAACAGAGAAAGCACTAACTAAAGGTTAGGAGAATTTGACAATATCCTTTCAACAAGTCCAATTTGGTTACATACTTAGCTCTCCTCACCATATCAGTGATATCCATCCTAGGAAAAGAATAAAAATCTGCTTTAGTTACAAAATTTACCATGAGGTAGTTAATGCACATTATTTTGGTCCCGTTAGCTTTGGGAACCATAAAAACGGTGATGGCCACTGACTCGCTAGGTACCATGAAATTATTTTATTATAACTTCCCTCCTCGTCCAAAAATGCCTTCTTCTTTGGGTTCATCTTATAAGGGACCAGTGAAATTGGCTCAACTTCCCCGACTTCTTTATGGGTATCCCCAAACAACTGCAAAATTCAAGAGAAGCTGAGGCAACCTCTCAACCCTTTCCTTAATGAGGCCTTTCACTTAAATGGGTCTCTTAACATGGCCCTGTTATAATGACGCAAGTCTGTGGTTACATTAGTTTCCACCACTGGGTTATCCACCATTTTAAAACTTTCCACCAGCTATCTGAACATACTTCTTCAAGCGTTTGATGTTCACAAATCTCTCAGAGTTATGCTTACCAGGCGTCGTTTAGGACCAAGACCTTTTCCATCACTATGCATGACCCACTGTAATCTGCCTTTAAAACATTCCCAGGCACCGACTCAAGTGCCAACATCACATCACCAACATCCAGAGAATGTGGCACTGCCTTATTGTGGAACAACTTCTTCATCTTGGTCTGGCTGGTGTACAGATTCTCTTATGCCAAATGAGGGGAAGAGCATTACTATTAACCACAAAATGATTAGTGACCTTATAGGGTGACCATAGACCAATTCAAAGGGATTATAGCCCAGCTATTTTTTAATATTTTCTTGCATGGCAACTTAAAGTAGGGACATATCCCCTTCCGGTTCCTTATGCATTACGAGCAATAAACAAGCATCATTGTTTACATCTTCTGCAAATCATTGTTCATAAATGCTGCTTGTCAAGCTTAATTTTGGGAAGATGGTCAACACAGCAAACCACTAGCCTAGTTAAAAGCTCTTCCACAGTGGTGATTGGTTGGAGTGGGGCAGCTTAATAGCCTGGTTCAGTTTCCTTACCCGAAAACGTTTTGATGTAATATTTGACCCCTGATGAGTCGAATTTTCTTTAGGCCTACCTAAGTAAGAAGTTCCCACCATTGCTCTGAAGATGACGTATATTGAACGTCATACTTCGTAGAGTTACAGCCTCTGGAAATCTGATAGAAGAATAAATAATTGTTAATAAATAATGCTTCGCAAGCATTATTTATTAACAACACAGTCAACCACTCTGTCTGACTTTTTGGGTTATCCTGAGGGTTCTCTACATATATGCTGCTATGCATGATAATCTATGTAACTGTATTTGTGTGTACCTGAATAAACTTACTTACTAAATGCTCTTCCATAGTGGTGATTGGTTGGAGTGGGGAAGACTTAATACCCTGTTTTAAAAGGTTTCCCTAACCTTAATAAACCAAATAAGAGTCTGTGTATTACACAACTGTTACCCACATCAGTGCCTAAATATCCTCCCGGGAGATATCATGGCATAAACTCACAAATGTACACCTAAATAATTCTGGTACAACCACCTGGTAGCGTAACTTTCTCACTCCATCTTTCAATATTTCCTGTGAGATAATCTTACTTATTAGTATTTTTTGAAAGTGAAACATTTGGTTAACATTGAAACTGTCTCTTTAGAAATAACCGAGAATCGAATAGCATTCAGGGTTGTCATCATAACATTTAGAATCTATCAGGTGTTGCTGAATCAAAGCTGCCGCACCAATACTGCGTCCTCTGTGGGCCGCTTCACCGCTGCTTCCAGCCTCTGGCAGACCAGACTCCAGGAAAGGCATCTCTAGGATTAAATCATCCCAAGAATTAGTAGAAGAATTAAGTAGAAGCGCAGAAGCTTTTCCTTTTGACATATGTCTTGTTACAGCACACTGGAAATAGTTCAGGCACAGAGGTTTCACTCTTTTTCCTCGCAGACTTCAGAATCCTGATCTCTCCAAACTAAGGATTTCTCACTCTCGAGGAACTCCATCATTTTATAACCAGAAAGACGGTCCACGCATTCAAAAAGAATGTCATCTGCAAGTCCCACAGGTAGGTACCCAGACTGGTGGTATTCACACTCCACTCTCATAACCATTGCACTGGAATCCTAACAATGGATCCAGTAATGCCTTTGAGCGTAATGTCCATATTGCTGTAGGTAGGTTCTGACACCGGAAACACACCCGTGCTTAACAGAGTGCAAGTACTGCTTCCATCCCTAAGGATGGGGATGGAAACAGCAAGGCCACTACAGACTGGATTGAAAATACCTCCATCTGAGGGTCTAAAACATCTGGAGATTCTGGTATAACCTCAGATAATACTTCTATACTAGATATAGCACTATAAGTAGGCTTGCTTACCTGAGAAGCCTCTGCTGCGCCTAGATTGATATCACTCGAAAAATTGACGCAAATGGCTCCACAATAGGTGAAATAATTTTTTTTAAAGAGTCCTTTGTCCATTTGAGTGTCAAAATTATACTCTTAGTACTACGTTACCTTAATGTTAACCTTAGTACAATGTTACTTAAATATTAACCAGGGGAGCATAATGTTAACCTGAGTACTTTGGGTCATAATATTAATTTATTAAGTTCTATGGTGCCATAATTTCAAACTGAGTACCAATTCTCCATAATATTAATTTACTACCATCGCACATAACGGTAATCAGACACCCATTGCACCATAAAGTTAAACCGTCTACCACGGCACTATATGGTTAACCTGACTACCATGGTTTCATTTTATTAACCTGACTACAATGGGATCATAATATCATTGTGTACGAGTAAGTGCACTTTAATGTCTCCGGAGCGTGTTTGGGTCCTGGTCTAGTGGACAACTGGATTTCCTCTGTGTTACTGCGCAACATCTGTGTCTGGAAAACTGTGTTATCTAACACACTCAGGTGGCAGTGCGCTGGTCACTCAGGTGGCAGTGCGCTGGTCACTCAGGTGGCAGTGCGCTGGTACATGCGTCAGGTGGCAGTTGTGTGCATGGCTCACTCAGGTGGCAGTGCGCTGGTCACTCAGGTGGCAGTGCGCTGGTCACTCAGGTGGCAGTGCGCTGGTCACTCAGGTGGCAGTGCGCTGGTCACTCAGGTGGCAGTGCTGGTCACTCAGGTGGCAGTGAGCTGGTCACTCGGTGGCAGTGCGCTGGTCACTCAGGTGGCAGTGCTGGTCACTTGATAATCTGCTCTTGCTGCGCTCTTCCCTTTCATGCCTGTTAAGAACTCTTGATCCTAAGAATGTGAGTTAACTTCCTTTGATGAAGAATTGGACACATATGCAACATCTTGGTATCTTTATTTAGAGTTTCACCACATCCCAATGACTTTACAATACAAATTCAAGGACAAATGGAAAGATTGTAGAATTATCAACAAAAGTCGACGTTATCAGTCTGGTGCTCATCACCACCGCCAAGGTTGAGGGACTCATTACCTCTCATCATCACCACCGCCAAGGTTGAGGGACTCATTACCTCTCATCATCACCACCCCAAGGTTGAGGGACTCATACCTCTCATCATCACCACCACCAAGGTTGAGGGACTCATTACCTCTCATCATCACCACCACCAAGGTTGAGGGACTCATTACCTCTCATCATCACCACCACCAAGGTTGAGGGACTCATTACCTCTCATCATCACCACCGCCAAGGTTGAGGGACTCATTACCTCTCATCATCACCACCGCCAAGGTTGAGGGACTCATTACCTCTCATCATCACCACCACCAAGGTTGAGGGACTCATTACCTCTCATCATCACCACCACCAAGGTTGAGGGACTCATTACCTCTCATCATCACCACCCCAAGGTTGAGGGACTCATTACTCTCTCATCATCACCGCCAAGGTTGAGGGACTCATTACCTCTCATCATCACCACCGCCAAGGTTGAGGGACTCATTACCTCTCATCATCACCACCGACCAAGGTTGAGGACTCATTACCTCTCTATCATCACCACCGCCAAGGTTGAGGGACTCATTACCTCTCATCATCACCACCGCCAAGGTTGAGGGACTCATTACCTCTCATCATCACCACCACCAAGGTTGAGGGACTCATTACCTCTCATCATCACCACCACCAAGGTTGAGGGACTCATTACCTCTCATCATCACCACCGCCAAGGTTGAGGGACTCATTACCTCTCATCATCACCACCGCCAAGGTTGAGGGACTCATTACCTCTCATCATCACCACCGCCAAGGTTGAGGGACTCATTACCTCTCATCATCACCACCGCCAAGATTAAGGGACTCATTACCTCTCACCATCACCACCACCAAGGTTAAGGGACTCATTACCTCTCATCATCACCACCGCCAAGATTAAGGGACTCATTACCTCGTCTTTCGTGTATAATTCTACAGTCTCCATTATGTCCTTGAATTTGCATTGATAACAGCCACCACCAGGTGAGACGTCTCAAAAAAAGGCGTGAGACGTCTACAAATAAAGCACACTCCTGGTGAATCGTCTACAAATAAAGACACCCAGATGTTTCTGAGTCTTCATCTTGTCGCTATTGAATACCAGTCATGTATACTCCTTTCTCAGGTGCTGTATGTTTTTTACGGGTTTAGCGCTGCCTCGTAAATGCAAACTACTCTCGCCTTCCACAGATGATGTCAGACTTTACATTGTGTCAAGTGCGCTGTGAGTCACCAAAGTTGAACTTGAGGCTGAAATAGAAAAGTCTTTATTTTACAGCTGGTCGTTTCTCAGGAGATTGATTTCTGAATGACCACTGAAATTATAAAAATACTTTTATTTTTGAAGCTGATTTAGGAATGAAGTTGATTTAAGGAATGAAAATTACACACTAGTTTGGATATAAGTGCATGAAAGTAAGAGAATCTGGAGAGTGCAAGACAGAATGTCAGGATGAGGGAGGGAGAAGGGAGGGAGTGAATGTATTTAGATGTTCGGGATGAACCGTGTCTGCACATTGATCTACAGTATGAATATTTACTTGAACCATAGAGCAGCATTTTTGGAAAGAAATATATTCATCTATCGAGAAAAATAAAAATGGGAATCGTGGAAAACTTTCTTATGGCTGTTAGAAGAATTTAAAACATAGCAGCAAGGAGAAGGCTTCAAGACTTAACACAGAATTCAGAGGAAGAAATCAGAAGACGGTGTGAGCTTTCAGTATAATCCACAAGACAACCAATTTAATTTTTTTTCCCGTTCACAAACTAAACTGTTTGTCTTAAGCAAATTTTGATAGGCTGATCACGAACCTGGTTTTTTTGAGTGTCTATCATATAAGTCTTTTAAATTTTATAAACAATATTTTGGCTATTTAAGGTTAGAGAACCACATGATATATTGTTACTAACAATCAGTGAACTAAAATAATTTTAAGTAAATTAATTATATGTATAATAACAAAATAACAAATTTCAAAATTTTCAGCCTATTTCACATGTTCACCAGCAGTGATCAGCACTGCTCTCCTGCAGCAGTGTTCAGCACTGCTCCCTGCACAGTGTTCACACTGCTCTCTTGCACATTCCAGCACTGCTCCTGCACAGTGTTCAGCACTGCTCTCCTGCAGCAGTGTTCAGCACTGCTCTCTTGCAGCAGTGTCCAGCACTGCTTCCTGCAGCAGTGTCAGCACTGCTCTCCTGCAGCAGTGTTCAGCACTCTCTCCTGCAGCAGTGTCAGCACTGCTCTCCTGCAGCAGTGTTCCAGCACTGCTCTCCTGCAGCATGTTCAGCACTGCTCCTGCAGCAGTGTCAGCACTGCCTAGTCCAGCACTGCTCTCCTGCAGCAGTGTTCAGCACTGCTCTCTGCAGCAGTGTTCAGCACTGCTCCCTGCAGCAGTGTTCAGCACTGCCTCTGCAGCAGTGTCAGCACTGCTCCCTGCAGCAGTGTCAGCACTGCTCTCCTGCAGCAGTGTCCAGCACTGCCCTCCTGCAGCACTGTTTCCCGCAGCAGTGTCCTCTCCCTGCAGCAGTGTCCAGCACTGCTCTCCTGCAGCAGTGTCCAGCACTGCTCTCTCTTGCAGCAGTGTTCAGCACTGCTCTCCTGCAGCAGTGTCCAGCACTGCTCCCTGCAGCAGTGTCAGCACTGCTCTCCTGCAGCAGTGTCAGCACTGCTCTCCTGCAGCAGTGTCCAGCACTGCTCTCCTGCAGCAGTGTCAGCACTGCTCTCCTGCAGCAGTCAGATGCTCATGTCAGCACTGCTCCTCCTGCAGCAGTGTCAGCACTGCTCTCCTGCAGCAGTGTCCAGCACTGCTCTCCTGCAGCAGTGTCCAGCACTGCTCTCCTGCAGCAGTGTCCAGCACTGCTCTCCTGCAGCAGTGTCCAGCACTGCTCTCCTGCAGCAGTGTCCAGCACTGCTCTCGTGCAGCAGTGTCCAGCACTGCTCTCGTGCAGCAGTGTCCAGCACTGCTCTCGTGCAGCAGTGTCCAGCACTGCTCTCCTGCAGCGTGTCAGCCTGCTCTCCTGCAGCAGTGTCAGCACTCTCTCCTGCAGCAGTGTCCAGCACTGCTCTCCTGCAGCAGTGTCCAGCACTTCTTCTCCTGCAGCAGTGTCCAGCACTGCTCTCCTGCAGCAGTGTCCAGCACTGCTCTCCTGCAGCAGTGTCCAGCACTGCTCTCCTGCAGCAGTGTCCAGCACTGCTCTCCTGCAGCAGTGTCCAGCACTGCTCTCCTGCAGCAGTGTCCAGCACTGCTCTCCTGCAGCAGTGTCCAGCACTGCTCTCCTGCAGCAGTGTCCAGCACTGCTCTCCTGCAGCAGTGTCCAGCACTGCTCTCCTGCAGCAGTGTCCAGCACTGCTCTCCTGCAGCAGTGTCCAGCACTGCTCTCCTGCAGCAGTGTCCAGCACTGCTCTCCTGCAGCAGTGTCCAGCACTGCTCTCCTGCAGCAGTGTCCAGCACTGCTCTCCTGCAGCAGTGTCCAGCACTGCTCTCCTGCAGCAGTGTCCAGCACTGCTCTCCTGCAGCAGTGTCCAGCACTGCTCTCCTGCAGCAGTGTCAGCCTGCTCCTGCAGCAGTGTCCAGCACTGCTCCCTGCAGCAGTGTCCAGCACTGCCTCCTGCAGCAGTGTCAGCACTCCTCCTGCAGCAGTTCACATGCTCTCCTGCAGCAGTGTCCAGCATCTCTCTGCAGTGCAGCATGTCCTAGCATGTCAGCACTGTCTGCAGCAGTGTCAGCACTGCTCTGCACTGTCCAGCACTCTCTCCTGCAGCAGTGTCAGACTGTCCTGAATGTCAATGTTCTGAGTGTCAGCCTGCTCCTGCAGCAGTGTCCAGCACTGCTCCCCTGCAGCAGTGATCAGCACTGCTCCCCTGCAGCAGTGTCCAGCACTGCTCTCCTGCAGCAGTGTCCAGCAAAAGTCAGCTCTCTCTGCTGGTGCGTCGAACGCTAAAAAAAAAAATTATAAAAATTAATAATGAGCTAATCTTACCAAAAAATAGCTCAACAATTTGGCAACATGTTGGTGTATGTCTCGTCTCTGTACGATAACTCTATAAAAAGTTATCGTAATTATAATAAATGAGGTAATTTCGTCATTGTTATGACGCGCACCATAACATTAGTACATTTGTTGTCATTATTAGATTTTTTCGTAATTATTTTTTATACATTTTTGTGCCAGATTCAAAATATTAATTGGTAACTGTGAGGGAGGCTGTAGGAACAGCTACTCACCAGCACACCAGCTCAGTGCCGACCAGAGGTCAGAAGAAAGTGGTAGTGTGCCGCTCTGAGTGACTGCGGCGGACCCTTGAGACGCGTAATTTTGCCCTCCATTGTGCACATTTTTTACACACAATGACTTCCAAGAAAGCGCTTAGAAGTAATGCGGAGAGCTAAGCAGGAAGGCGAGGCGGATGGAGCAGTGACATTGTGGCACCACTTCCACTGTTGGTGAACTAATGGATATTTAACAAGTACAATCATTTGCTAAACCAGGAAGCCGAAAGCGTAAGAGAACCCTTGTGGCCAGCACCTCCGTGGCCACCCCAGTGGCCAGCACCTCCGTGGCCACCCCAGTGGCCAGCACCTCTGTGGCCACTCCTGCAGTGGCCACCCGACTTGGCCGACGGTATCTAATTCATGTAAATTTTTTGTATATTTGTATGTGAATAAATATTGTATGTGTGTGTAAGTACATGTATCTGTGTTTATAATTACTGGCAATAAGATTTTGAGAGTGTATTTCTTTGTTTTCAGTTTGACGTCCATGGACCATCATGATTGGCCGATCTCCAGGGAACTTGAGGATGGAGGAATCTCCAGGGAACTTGAGGATGGAGGGATCTCCAGGGACCTTGATGATGGAGGGATCTCCAGGGAACTTGAGGATGGAGGGATCTCCAGGGAACTTGAGGATAGAGGGATCTTCATGGAACTTCAGGAATATAGTCTCACACTCAGTTCTACTATCAGTAAACATAGGAAGGTACTATGAGTATTTTTACCCACCATATACTGAGCTTCAAGCAAATTCTTTATTTATCTCGAACGTACATTCTTCTTATGACTTGATCGTCCTCAATTATTTATGAACCTATCATTTTCATTTTTACACTATTCATGGGATACTCCAGCGCTGTATGACCCTTGTCGGTTTAGCGCTTTCTTTGATTATAATAATAATATTCAGGAGACATTGTTCTACTTTCTGATGAATTAATTCGGGTAATACTCCCTTCCATGTTTGCATACCACGGGTGTCAAATGCAAGGACTGATGTTAAACATGTCAAGTACTACAAAGTACTACAAAATATTATATTACATGATTCAATTTCACCACAGGCTAAATAAGGCATTGCTTTATCATTTTTAGTATCATAAGAAATATAAGAAAGAAGGAACACTGCAGCAGGCCTACTGGACCGGTGCGAGGCACGTCCAATTCACCGACCGGCTTAAGCCAATGCCTTACGGTAGTCAGGTCAGGTCACATTCACTAAGGAAGGAGCACGGCAGCTGACCTAATAGCACAAGCTAGTCACGTCCAATTCACACCCACTCATGTATTTATCTAACCTTTTTATAAAACTACACAACGTCCCAGCCACTATGACGGTACTTGGGAGTTTGTTCCACTCATCCACAACTCTATTACCAAAACAGTGCTTTAGTATATCCTTCTTGAATCTGAATTTTTCCAACTTAAAACCATTGCTGCGAGTCCTGTCTAGGCTAGATACTTTTAGCACGTTATTTACATCCCCTTTTCTACGCCTTTCTAGAGAGTGCAGATTCAGGGCCCTCAGTCTATCCTCTGATACATGGGATCAACTTAGTCATCCTTCTTTGTACGTTTTCCAGTGCATTTATATCCATTCTGTAATACGGTGACCAGAACTGTGCAGCATAATCTAAATGAGGCCTAACCAAAGATATATAGAGTTGAAGAACAACCTGAGGACTTCTATTATTTATGCTTCTTGATATGAAGCCAAGGATTCTGTTAGCTTTATTGCGAACACTTATGCACTGTTGTCTTGGTTTCAGATTACTGCTAACCAGAACTCCTAAATCATTTTCGCAATCCGTAATATTAAGATAAACATTATTTAGTTTATCCAACATTTAGAACTTTGCATTTGTCTATATTAAACTGCATCTGCCACTTCTCCGACCACTGCATCAGTCTATTCAAATCCTCCTGGAGTGCTCTAATGTCCTCATTTGAATGAATTCGACGACCTATTTTGGTGTCATCAGCAAATTTGCTTATTTCGCTATTTATTCCCTCAGTTATGTCGTTTATGTAAATCGTGAACAACAAGGGGCCCAACACTGACCCCTGTGGGACACCGCTTGTGACGTGCCCCCTTTCTTATTTCTCCCCATTTATGCAAACTCTCTGCTGCCTATTTCTCAACCATGCCTCTACCCAGGAAAAAAAATCATCCTATTCCGCCTATATGTGCCTCTCTTTTGGCCAATGAAATGTTTTAATCTATTGTTTATCCATTTGGGATCATTTTTGTTAGATCTAATTTCCCTACTCTGAACAAAAGTTGTACTTGGCAGCTAGCACTATGCTCTGAAACACGTCATATTGGCAACCAACACCACCTACCTGACCCATGTATTCGGTCATCCCAATTTAGCCCACCCAGGTAATTTCTCAGTCCCATGAAGTCGGCCAAGCGGAAGTCTGGGACAAAGACTTTTTGCAGTTATCTGGGTAATTCCATGATATATTGAAACTAAGTGATTTGTGATCGCTTTCCTCAAGCTCATTAACCTCAAGATTATTAACTAGTGATTCTTTGTTGGCAAGAACCAAGTCAAGCAGGTTGTTTCCTCTAGTTGGTTCTGTCACAAACTGTTTTAAAAAGGAATCCTGAACCGTATCAAGAAAGTCACTAGACTCAAGATTTCCTGTCACATTGTTCCAATCAATTTGTCTAAAGTTAAAATGTCCCATTAACACAACATTCTCATATCTAGACGTCTTATGAATTTCGTCCCATAGCAGCCTACTGCACTCCATATCAAGCTTTGGGGCCTATAAATCACACCCAAAATTATTTTTCACGACCTTCGAGAAACTGTAGCCAAACATATTCTGTGTCCGATGTTTCTAATCTTATATATTGTCTAACACAACAATTTAAATTATCTCTGACATACATTGCCACTCCACCACCCTTCCTGTTGACCCTATCAGTGTGGAATAATTTATAACCCTGTATGTTGCATTCAGAAGGCATTTCTCTATCTTTCAAGTTGAACCAGGTGTCTGTTATAGCAATAATATCTATATTACCTGCACTTGCAAGTAATCTTAGCTCATCTATCTTATTTCTTAGACTCCTACTATTTGTATAGTAAACCTTAAGGGAGCTAGTCACTCGTTGCCCTTTACTATCTCTCTTTGTTTGTTGAACAATTGCTTTGCCTTTACTAGCAACTCTATTTTGAATATTGCCTTTTAAACATATCCCTGAGGTATCCTGGTAATATCTGCTGTTTTCAACCCTAATACTACAGCCTGATTGTTTCCCACAAACACCCATACCTCTATAATCTATCAGTTCAAATTCCTAGACAAGTCATCAATGACCCCCTCAATCGAATTGGCTAATGCAACTACTCCAGCCCCAGAGAGATGAACCCCATCTCTTGCATACATATCACGTTTGCCATAGAATTTGTCTCAGTTATCAATGAATGGGATTGCAAGTTCCTTGCAGTACCTGTCTAGCCAGCAATTTATAACAATTGCCCTAGACATCCATTCATTGCCCACTCCCTTTCTAGGCAAAATGCTACATATGATTGGGATCCCTCCCTTAGACCTGACTACTTTTATGGCTGACCTGTACTTATCCCGCAGCTCCTGTCTCCTGCCCTTCCCAATGTCATTTCCACCAGCACTAAATAATAATGGGCTTGTTCCCATTACCTGACATAATATTATCCAACCTGCTAACTATGTCACCAACACCAGCTCCTGGGAGGCACACCCTCTGTCTGACCTTCCTATCACTTTTTTGGGTTATCCTAGGTTCTCTACACATACACTGCTATGTATGATAATCTATGTAACTGTATTTGTGTATACCTGAATAAACGTACTTACTGTCAAAAAGCACTGTTCATATAGCTTACGTGAGAATCTCCTACAATCAGAATATTCTTACCTTGATTAGCAGTGGTACTTTAACCACACTAACCACTGAAGTATGCTCGTCCTGGAGAAGAGAGAATCGATTTCCTACCTTCACATCTTCTCTGTTAACCTTCCTTATCTTCCTTCTTCCTGAATTGTGAACCACTTGCCACTTAAAGCGGCTGCCACTCTCCAAATCACTGCTGTTGGTCCTGGTGCTGGAGTGCACCTCACTGTTGGTAGCCTTTTCGTCCTCCCCACCTTCAGCCTCCTCACAGTGAGTGACAGACTGCACTCACTTCTGGTAGCCTCATTCCCCTCAACCACTCCAGCTAACTCACACTCACCCAAACCCATCGAGGTGAACCTTCAGCCTCCTAATTTCCTTCTGGAGAAGCAGGACCTCCTCCTTCAACACTCCAACCTCAGATTTTAAAACGCTGCAGAAGCAAGCCATGGCTTTGTAACCCTCCCCACTAATCCCCCTATATTGCCATAACTGTTGCCATGTCCAACTGTTTACACTTTTTATTTCTTTAAAACTTTATTAATTAAGTGGCTTAATATAGGTGTGCCTTGTCTTGTACCAGTAACAGTGTCTTCTGTGTCTTCCTCATCTTTGTCTTCATACTTGTCCACAGTGCGCTCTGTCATGTCACGATTATATACAACAGAATTCTTTAGTCGAATACTGGCGAGTGTTACAATGGGGGGTCAGTATTTGATTGTGCAGGCGAATCTTTCCAGCGATAAAGAACACCAAGTGTTGTATATATTTATCAGGTTACCGGTATTGTATTCCATCAACAACATCATGTAATGTATAAAATATGATTATCAAACAATGGGTTCATTTTGGGCAAGAGGCGTGTAGGTGCGCCTCGTGCCAGAGGATGCGCCCGTGCAGAGGCGTGTAG
This sequence comes from Cherax destructor, assembly GCA_009830355.1. Classification (NCBI taxonomy): domain Eukaryota; kingdom Metazoa; phylum Arthropoda; class Malacostraca; order Decapoda; family Parastacidae; genus Cherax; species Cherax destructor. Next base: position 41,978 of record WNWK01006375.1, read on the forward strand.
TGCGCCTCGTGCCTAAGCGGGGTCAGAGGCGTGTAGGTGCGCCTCGTGCCAGAGGCGTGTAGGTGCGCCTCGTGCCAGAGGCGCGCCTACACTACAGTTATAAAACTGCATCTTATCAACACTCCTCCTTCAGAGTGCAGTCACTGTACTTCCCACCCCCCTCAAGGGAGGTTTATTGATGCTAGTGAGGGGCTTTTGATCTAGGGAATTGGATCTGTGCTCCAGTTCCCTGAATTTAGCCTGAATACCTTTTATCCCCTCCCCCCTCACATGTGCTCTATAATCCTACGGGGTTAGCGCTCCCCATGATTATAATAATAATAATAACGTACTTCCCACCTCCAGGTCAAGTCCGGCGTGACGGATTCCCTGAATCCCTTCATAAATGTTACCCTGCTCAAACTCCAAGTCCTAAAAACCATTTGTTTCCATTCGTTCGTATCTAACACGCTCACTCATGCTTGCTGGAAGTCCAAGCCCCTGGCACACAAAACCTCCTTTAGCTCCTCCCTCCAACCTTCCCTAGGCCGACCCCTACCCCGCCCTCTGGATAATACTTTTAGTAACCACACACCTCCTCCTAATCTCCAAACTACGGATTCTCTGCATTATATTCACACCACACATTGCTCTCAGACACGACATCTCCACTGATATTCAATCTTTCATTACCTAATTTTTTTGTTATCCTTATCACCTTACTCTTTCCTATGTTCACTTCTAATTTCCATCTTTTACATACCCTACCAAACTCATCCACCAGCTTCTGCAACTTCTCAGAATCTCCCAAAAGCACAGTGTCATCAACAAAGAGCATCTGTAACAACTCCCATTTTTGTATTAGATTCTTTATCTTTTAATCCCACGCCTCTTGTCAACACCCGCGCATTCACTTCTCTTACAACCCCATTTATAAATATATTGAACAACCACGGTGACATCACAAATCCTTGTCTAAAGTCTACTTTTACTGGGAAATAATCTCCTTCTTTCCTACAAACTCTAACCTGAGCCTCACTATCCTTGTATATCTTCTTCTTTCAACAAAGTAGCTGTATCCTACCGAGGCAGGGTGACCCGAAAAAGAAGCACTTTCGCCATCATTCACACTATCACTGTCTTGCCAGAGGCGCGGAAATACGACAGTTTAGATGTCACTCTAAACAACAAATATACGAAACCCCTCCTTTAAGGTGCAGCCACTGTACGTCCCCACCTCCAGTACTCAAGTCCGGCTAACCGATTTTGCTGAATCCCTTCACAAAATATTACCCTGCTCACACTCCAACAGCTCGTCAAGTCCCAAAAACCATTCGTCTCCACTCACCCTTTCTAACACGCTCACACATGTCTGCTGTATGTCCACACATACCTAAAAGTATTAAGAAGAGTCAAGAAAAATCACTCAATTCACAAACTGCAGAATCGTCTCCGAAGAAACGTCACAAAACTTTCTCTCTGCTACACTGTCTCAGCATCGTCTGATGAAGAGACGTACTTCCCTCTCTTTTACTGTCTCAGCATCGTCTGGTGAAGAGACGTACTTCCCTCTCTTTTACTGTCTCAGCATCGTCTGGTGGAGAGACGTACTTCCCTCTCTTTTACTGTCTCAGCATCGTCTGGTGGAGAGACGTACTTCCCTCTCTTTACTGTCTCAGCATCGTCTGGTGGAGAGACGTACTTCCCTCTCTTTTACTGTCTCAGCATCGTCTGGTGAAGAGACGTACTTCCCTCTCTTTTACTGTCTCAGCATCGTCTGGTGGAGAGACGTACTTCCCTCTCTTTTACTGTCTCAGCATCGTCTGGTGGAGAGACGTACTTCCTCTCTTTTACTGTCTCAGCATCGTCTGGTGGAGAGACGTACTTCCCTCTCTTTACTCTGTCTCAGACATCGTCTGTGGGAGAGACGTACTTCCTCTCTTTTACTGTCTCAGCATCGTCTGGCGGAGAGACGTACTTCCCTCTCTTTTACTGTCTCAGCATCGTCTGGTGGAGAGACGTACTTCCCTCTCTTTTACTGTCTCAGCATCGTCTGGTGGAGAGACGTACTTCCTACTGTCTCAGCATCGTCTGGCTGAGAGACGTACTTCCCTCTCTTTTACTGTCTCAGCATCGTCTGGTGGAGAGACGTACTTCCTCTCTTTTACTGTCTCAGCATCGTCTGGTGGAGAGACGTACTTCCCTCTCTTTTACTGTCTCAGCATCGTCTGGTGGAGAGACGTACTTCCCTCTCTTTTACTGTCTCAGCATCGTCTGGTGGAGAGACGTACTTCCCTCTCTTTTACTGCCAGCATCGTCTGGCGGAGAGACGTACTTCCTCTTTTACTGTCTCAGCATCGTCTGGTGGAGAGACGTACTTCCTCTTTTACTGTCTCAGCATCGTCTGGTGGAGAGACGTACTTCCCTCTCTTTACTGTCTCAGCATCGTCTGGTGGAGAGACGTACTTCCTCTCTTTACTGACCCAGCATCGTCTGGTGGAGAGACGTACTTCCTCTCTTTTACTGTCTCAGCATCGTCTGGTGGAGAGACGTACTTCCTCTCTTTTACTGTCTCAGCATCGTCTGGTGGAGAGACGTACTTCCCTCTCTTTTACTGTCTCAGCATCGTCTGGTGGAGAGACGTACTTCCCTCTCTTTTACTGACCCAGCATCGTCTGGCGGAGAGATATAGCCCTTCCTTCTCAAATACACTGCCTCAGCATCGCCAGGTGTAGAGACAAATGCTGTACCATTAAAACAGGTCGCTGAGTATATCTCTTCACCGTTTCTTTATTGAATACAAATGAGATGCAAAGCTAACAAAGTAAGGAATGAGAGAGAGAGAGAGAGAGATTAACAGATAGAGAGCCAATGAAAGAAGTAAACGATGGACTAACATAAAGAATTTACCCCAGAAACTCTACGGTTTGGTCACAGAATGTTTCAGTTACTCTCACAGGCTGACCTGTCAGTCAGGCTCTCAGTCAGGCTCTCAGTCCGATAAGCTGCCGTTATCTCCTCTTCTTCCTACTGATCATACGAAGGAAATACTAATAAAATATATTTTTCTTTCATTAAAGCGAATTTGCGCCCAAGTTTATTATCAACCTGATCAAGTTTCCCTTGGGCGAAACGTCGCTATAATAAAGGGTAATGTTGTTTCATGTGCCTGTCTTTCAATAACCGATGTCTCGGATATTTCAACAATCATTAGTGGAACATCTCGATATTATTTATTATAATTTGCCACGGTAAGTTAACCAGGCAAATGAAGTTATTATGAAGTGACCTTACCGTGGCTTATGAACCTTGCTGTGATAAGTGTGAAGATGACCTTTCCTGCAACCTGGTGAGCGAAGTCAGCAGGTGACCTTAACTGCAGTTTTGTGAATGAAGTCAGTTGCAGGTGACCTTGTGATTTCTGTCTATGGTGACCTTACACAAATAACACGCACACAGGAGAAGGGAGATTACCACGACGTTTCGGTCCTAATTGGACCATTTACAAAGTCACACTAACAGGAAGGAGAGAAGGAGCCAGTATATACATGCCAGCTGACAGGACGGGGCAAGGGAGGTGGTAGTAGTAGTGGTAGAGGTAAGGCTGGTAGTGGTAGTAGTAGTGGTAGAGGTGAGGCTGGTAGTGGTAGTAGTAGTAGTAGAGGTAAGGCTGGTAGTGGTAGTAGTAGTGGTAGAGGTGAGGCTGGTAGTGGTAGTAGTAGTGGTAGAGGTAAGGCTGGTAGTGGTAGTAGTAGTGGTAGAGGTGAGGCTGGTAGTGGTAGTAGTAGTGGTAGAGGTAAGGCTGGTAGTGGTAGTAGTAGTGGTAGAGGTGAGGCTGGTAGTGGTAGTAGTAGTGGTAGAGGTAAGGCTGGTAGTGGTAGTAGTAGTGGTAAGGCTGGTAGTGGTAGTAGTAGTGGTAGAGGTGAGGCTGGTAGTGGTAGTAGTAGTGGTAGAGGTAAGCTGGTAGGTAGTAGTAGTGGTAGAGGTAAGGCTAGTAGTGGTAGTAGTAGTGGTAGAGGTAAGGCTGGTAGTAGTAGTAGTAGTGGTAGAGGTAAGGCTGGTAGTGGTAGTAGTAGTGGTAGAGGTAAGGCTGGTAGTGGTAGTAGTAGTGGTAGAGGTAAGACTGGTAGTGGTAGTAGTAGTGGTAGATGGTAAGGCTAGTAGTGGTAGTAGTAGTGGTAGAGGTAAGGCTGGTAGTAGTAGTAGTAGTGGTAGAGGTAAGGCTGGTAGTGGTAGTGGTAGTAGGTAGAGGTAAGGTAGTGGTAGTAGTAGTGGTAGAGGCTGGTAGTTAGGATAGAGTAAGGCTGGTAGTAAGTGTAAGGCTGGTAGTAGGTAGATAAGGCTGGTATTGTAGTAGTAGTGGTAGAGGTAAGGCTGGTAGTGGTAGTAGTAGTGGTAGAGGTAAGGCTGGTAGTGGTAGTAGTAGTGGTAGAGGTAAGGCTGGTAGTGGTAGTAGTAGTGGTAGAGGTAAGGCTGGTAGTGTAGTAGTAGTGGTAGAGGTAAGGCTGGTAGTGGTAGTAGTAGTGGTAGAGTAAGGCTGGTAGTGTTAGTAGTAGTGGTAGAGTGAGATAGTAGTAGTAGTGGTAGAGTAGTGGTAGAGTGAAGGCTGGTAGTGTAGTAGTAGTGGTGAGAGGTAAGGCTGGTAGTGGTAGGTAGTATGGTAGAGAGGTAGAGCTGGTAGTGGTAGTAGTAGTGGTAGAGGTAAGGCTGGTAGTGGTAGTAGTAGTGGTAGAGGTAAGGCTGGTAGTGGTAGTAGTAGTGGTAGAGGTAAGGCTGGTAGTGGTAGTAGTAGTGGTAGAGGTAAGGCTGGTAGTGGTGGTAGTAGTGGTAGAGGTAAGGCTGGTAGTGGTAGTAGTAGTGGTAGAGGTAAGCTGGTAGTGGTAGTAGTAGTGGTAGAGGTAAAGGCTGGTAATGGTAGTAGTAGTGGTAGAGGTAAGGCTGTAGTGGTAGTAGTAGTGGTAGAGGTGAAGGCTGGTAGTGGTAGTAGTAGTGGTAGAGGTAAGGCTGTAGTGGTAGTAGTAGTGGTAGAGGTAGCTGGTAGTGGTAGTAGTAGTGGTAGAGGTAAGCTGGGAGTGGTAGTAGTGTAGTGGTAGTAGTAGATAAGGCTGGTAGTGGTAGTAGTAGTGGTAGAGGTGAAGGCTGGGATGGTAGAGTGTAGAGGTAAGCTGGTAGTGGTAGTAGTAGTGGTAGAGGTAAAGCTGGTAGTGGTAGTAGTAGTGATAGAGGTGAGGCTGGTAGTGCTAGTAGTAGTGGTAGAGGTAAAGCTGGTAGTGGTAGTAGTAGTGATAGAGGTGAGGCTGGTAGTGCTAGTAGTAGTGGTAGAGGTAAAGCTGGTAGTGGTAGTAGTAGTGGTAGAGTGAAGGCTGGTAGTGTAGTAGTAGTGAGTAGAGGTACAGGCTGGTAGTGGTAGTAATAGTGGTAGAGTAAGGCTGGTATGGTAGTAGTAGTGGTAGAGGTAAGGCTGGTAGTGGTAGTAATAGTGGTAGAGTAAGGCTGGTAGTGGTAGTAGTAGTGTAGAGGTAAGGCTGGTAGTGGTAGTAGTAGTGGTAGAGGTAAGGCTGGTAGTGGTAGTAGAGTGGTAGAGGTAAGGCTGGTAGTGAGTAGTAGTAGTGGTAGAGGTAAGGCTGGTATGGTAGTATGGTAAGGTAGGCTGGTAGTGGTAGTAGTAGTGGTAGAGTAAGGCTGGTATGAGTAGTAGTGGTAGAGGTAAGGCTGGTAGTGTAGTAGTAGTGGTAGATGTAAGGCTGGTAGTGGTAGTAGTGTAGAGGTGAGGCTGGTAGTGGTAGTATAGTGGTAGAGGAAGGCTGGTAGTTGGTAGTAATAGTGATAGAGGTAAGGCTGGTAGTGGTAGTAGTAGTGGTAGAGGTAAGTGTAGTGGTAGTAGTAGTGGTAGAGGTAGCGGCTGGTAGTGGTAGTAGTAGTGGTAGAGGTAAGGCTGGTAGAGGTAGTAGTAGTGGTAGAGGTAAGGCTGGTAGTGGTAGTAGTGGTAGAGGTGAGGCTGGTAGTGGTAGTAGTAGTGGTAGAGGTAAGGCTGGTAGTGGTAGTAGTGGTAGAGGTGAGGCTGGTAGTGGTAGTAATAGTGGTAGAGGTAAGGCTGGTAGTGGTAGTAGTGGTAGAGGTAAGGCTGGTAGTGGTAGTAATAGTGGTAGAGGTAAGGCTGGTAGTGGTAGTGTGAAGTAGGCAGATAGGTAGGTGGAACAAAAAATAGAAAAAGGAGGCAAAAGAGAATAGGGGCCAAAGGAAGCATTGAAGGAAGTAGCAGTAGTAATAGTGTAGTCTGTCAAAGATGATGAAAGAGGAACACTGCAGGAGAGCAAAGAGTCCACAAGAGGTAAGACCACAACCACAGGAGGGAGAAAGTGAAGGAAGCAGCCAAGGCATAAGAAAGGAAACCCAGAACAAGAAAATGAAAACAAAAGGACAGGAGTTTGGCAGTTTGGAGCATTTGACAATGTAATGGGAATAGAAGGCATCTACACAGACAGAGCCACGACTAAGCTCCTCTCTTCTATGTTCGGGTTATTTGTATATTGTTCCAGTCATGGTATTGTGCCTTTTTGTTCTTTAGGGTGACCTTACTCGTATAAGGATTAATATAAACTGTAGATGACCTTATTGTACTTGGGTTCATGTAGCCTGGAGAAGCGACCTAACTAATACATGGATTGATATAAACTGAAGGTGACATTACTTATACTTGGGTTAATGTAGCTTGTAGGAGGTGACCTTATACGTCAGTAAATATATTCTTTAGTTAAATATCTACAACAACCCGCTTTAAATACACCTTTAACTTTATCTGGGTCTTAGAATCTACACTCTACGGCTTTACTTGGGGCTTAGAATTCAAAAAAATAGTTTCACCTGGGTCGTAGAATTGACAATCTACAACATTGGTTGGGACGTATAATCTACAACAATGAACTTTTCCTGCATCGTATAATGCATAACCTACAGCTTCACCTGGATCGTATAATCCACAACCTTCAGCTTTATGCAGTAAATATAATCCCTAAGCACCAGCTTCACCTGGACAATATAATCCACAGCATCGTCTCACGGGTAGAACAATTCAGTGCCTTCCACTTCACCTCTGTATATAAGCTCTTGTTTTAATTAACTATATGTAATTAATGTTACTCATATGTGTTCGGTGTCACGTTGCCTGTTAATTAATGAGGTGAATATATACCGTACCGTCTGATCCCAGGCATTGTTGCTCACTCATTAAAAATAATCTTCACACATGTTAAGCGAATGTATAGTAACTTTTGAACCAAGTGAGAGAGTAATTGTGGTAGGGGACCTAAATGCTAAAGTAGGAGAAACATGTAGAGAGGGTGTGGTAGATAAGTTTGAGGTGCCAGGTGTAAATGATAATGGGAGCCCTTTGATTGAACTTTGTATAGAAAGGCCTTTAGTTATAGGTAATACATATTTTAAGAAAAAGAGGATAAATAAGTATACAAGATATGATGTAGGGCTAATGACAGTAGTTTGTTGGACTATGTATTGGTAGATAAAAGACTGTTGAGTAGACTTCAGGATGTACATGTTATAGAGGGCCACAGATATATCAGATCACTTTTTAGTTGTAGCTACAGTGGGAGTAAAAGGTAGATGGGATACAAGGAAAATTGAAGCAGTAAATAAGAGAGAGGTGAAGGTTTATAAACTAAAAGAGGAGGCAGTTAGGGTAAGATATAAACAACTATTGGAGGATAGATGGGCTAGTGAGAGTGTAGGCAATAATGGTAATATATATATATATATATATATATATATATATATATATATATATATAGTGGGTGTGGTAGGTTTTCTGCTTGACACAGGTTGACAACTTTGCAGTATATAAGTCTTGTTTCTCTGCTACAGTTAAAGGAACTGACCACTTTGTGTCATTGCTAAGGGACTGATCACTTCAATATTAGAGCTCCACTTCTTCTGACTCCACTGATGTAATCGCCCATATTCGACTTAAGAAGCTTGCTGACCAGTCGAAAAGTTTCGATAATAGAGACATAAGTGATAGACTTACCTTAGTCATCACACTGTGTGTATAGACGCTGAGAAATACACTTCTCTCATTGTATATATGGACTGGTGTACATACATCGAGAAATATTTACCAATTGGTGTATATGCAATCATATATATTCACATCTTGGTTTATATACAATCAGATATATTCACATCTTGGTTTATACATACCTCTCGATGTGTGTATCCACAAACTTCTTGGTAAATATACACAGAGTTGCGTGAAGAAGAGAACATTGGTGCTTTATATATATATTCCATTACTATATCAAGTACGTCGGTTATTGCACGCTTTGTCATCCATTATTCAGGTCCATAATTGTATGAGATTGTCCCTCACCATGAAAATCAAATCACTCAATAGTTGAGATTCGAACCCGTGGCGAGTCAAACATAAAACTCACGATCTGTTGGCAATCAATTTTTTTACGACTTCCTGAGTCACATAGTGTGTTATTACTAGGGATATGCCAAAGTCTCGGTAGCGGCCATTTTTACGGTATCGGTGAAAAACGACAGATACCAGCTGATACTTTTTAAAATATTAATATTCCATATGTACTTAAAAATATCAACATTACCTTTCGATTGTGAGAGATATTCACAGACACACACACACAAACACACACACACACACACACACACACGCCCCCGGTGGCCCAGTGGTAAAGCTCTTGCTTCACGCACGGAGGGGCCGGGTTCAATTCCCGGTGGGGCAGAAACATTTCGAAGTGTTTCCTTACACACACATACATACAACAGGCCTAGTGTCTAATTGACATGTGCCTAGGACAAAATGGTAACTAACACACGTAAAGAAACTAGAGAAAGTGCAAAGGTTTGCGACAAGGCTAGTTCCACAACTCAGGGGTCTGTCCTATGAAGAAATTTGAGGGAAATAGACTAACAACACTGGAGGAAAGAAGGGTCAGAGGAGACATGATAACGACATACAAAATACTGCGGGGAATCGACAAGGTAGACAGGGACAGGATGTTCCAGAGAGGGAACACAGAAACAAGGGGACACAACTGGAAGCTGAAGACTCAGATGAGTCAAAGGGATGTTAGGAAGCATTTCTTCAGCCACAGAGTAGTCAGGAAGTGGAATAGTCTAGAGAAAGATATAGTGTAGGCAGGAACCATACATAGTTTTAAGACAAGGTATGATAAAGCTCATGGAGCAGGGAGAGCGGAGACCCAGTAGCAGACAGCGAAGAGGCGGGGCCAGGAGCTGAGTCTCGACCCCTGCAACCACAATTAGGTGAGTACAATTAGGTGAGTACACACACACGCACGCACATTATCGCCAAGTGTCTTTGACAACTGGTAATTAACACAGGCCAAGTAATGAGTAATAACATTATCATCTCAGAGAAATTAGGTTACTTAATATTTAACCTTCCTGTTTATTTAATACCCCTTGTGCAATAAGCATTCCCTTATATATTGAATATAGTCATCATAATTTAAAAAAAAAATGAAAGAAATGTATCAGTATTGGTCGAAAAGTTGGGACAGGGAAGAGGGGAGTGAGGGGTAATTAGGTTCGGTCGGAGGAAGAAGACCGAAAGGTCCAATTCCTCAGACCAAAAGTCTCGTCACCGCGCCAAGGAGACCCCCTTCAAGAGGTCAAAGTACAATAACTTACTTTATCACGGTCACTTTTCCTTATTACTAGTTACCTGAAGATATTATGTAAGCCCTCATTTATAACATCGAATATATAATAATTTTAATTTTTAAAGGGGTAGAGGAGTAAGCCAGTGGAAGGCCTCTGTCAGAACTTCAAAAGCACAAGTGGGTCATCATATGACTAAGACCCGGATCAGGAAACACTTGACCTGTTTCCTGGTCAATCTTAAATAACCTAACCCATAGAACTTTCTCTTTCCCAAATATTATTAAATGTTGGGTTATGAACATTTACTACTAAGAGTACTTAATGATGGGTTATGAACATTTACTACTAAGAGTACTTAATGTTGGGTTATGAACATTTACTACTAAGAGTACTTAATGTTGGGTTATGAACATTTACTACTAAGAGTACTTAATGTTGGGTTATGAACATTTACTACTAAGAGTACTTAATGTTGGGTTATGAACATTTACTACTAAGAGTACTTTTATTTTTGAAATTTCGACATTTTCAATATTTCGGATTTCCGTTTATATAACTTGAAGCCTCGATGAGCAGCCTGAGACTCCGGATACTTGTATTATGTATCCAGTTACCATCCTGTGAGTGGAAGTCCAATAAACAGTATTACAGAGGTCACAATGACCATCATGTGATTGGTAGCACAATAAATAGTATTACAGAGGTCACATATTATCACAACACAACACTATCATCACTACACAATACAGTCACTACAAAATACTATCATCTGCGGCGTTATCAATACACAAGAGTATTACAACGCAACACTATCATTACACAATTATATTTCAACACACCACTATCACCACTACACAATTCTATTACAACAAAACACTATCACCACTTCACAGTACTATCACAACACAACATTGTCACTACACAACACTATCACAACACAACATTGTCACTACACAGCACTATCACAACATAAACATCACTACACAATACTATCACCACTACACAATTCTATTACAACAAAACACTATCACCACTTCACAATACTATCACAACACAACATTGTCACTACACAGCACTATCACAACACAACATTGTCACTACACAGCACTATCACAACATAAACATAACTAGATTATCTGATACACGGAAGGAAGCGCTGACCAGGGAAGTGGAAAGTATCCAACTTAAGTTAAAGGATTCATACAGGATCCAGGAGAGGCAGGAGCAGCAACTACTGCATCACTATGACATGCTCTTGGATGCACTGGAAGACAAACAGACTGCAGATGTGTAATAGAGCATATAATGCGTGCTAAAAGGATAACTGGCAAAGTGGGCAGATGAATTTTCAACTTTCTAATCAATCGAACACAAAGAGTAGTGGTAAACAGAGTTAAATCGGAAGCTGCCATGGTGAAAAGCTCTGTTCCACAAATTACAGTAATCGCCATAATCCTGTTCCTCATCCACATATCAGACATAGACAGAGATATAAACCATAGCACCGTATCATCCTTTGCAGACGATACTAGGATCTGCATGAGACTGTCATGCACAGAGGACACGGTTAACCTCTAGGAAGATATATTCCAAGTTTTGCAGTGGGCAACGGAAAACAATATGATGTTCAATGAAGACAAATTCCAACTATTCCGTTATGGAAAACTGGAGGAGATAATAACTAGAACTGAGTATACTACAAACTCTAATCATACAATAGAGCGGAAAAATAATGTGAAGGACCTGGGAGTGGTAATGTATGAGGATCTCACTTTCAAAGATCAAAACAGTGCCACTATCACAACTGCGAGGAAAATAATAGGATGGATTCAGATTCAGATTAAGATTGTTTTATTTCTCTGTAAAGATTACAATGTGTGGTTTACATATATAAGACAATAATTACAATAGTGAATTACCTCACTATTGTAAATATATTTAATCATTTGAAATTTGTATTCATTTTTAATTTGTAATATAGATTAAGAACTAGTATTAGTCTGCCCGAAATGCCTAGCATGCCTAGCATGCCTGGGCATGCTAGGCATTTCGGGCAGACTAATACTAGTTCTTAATCTATATTACAAATTAAAAATGAATACAAATTTCAAATGATTAAATATATTTACAATAGTGAGGTAATTCAGAATATTTAGATTGTAAAATTAGTAATGAGAATGGGTTTGCTCCTATATTGGAGTATATCAGGCAAACGTTAGACTAGTTTGAGATATATATTCGTGATTTTGTGTTTACTGTCCTTTGGGTCAGTGTTGGTGTAGATGAGGAGGATGTGTGTGTGTGTGTGCATGAATAGGTTGTTTTTATGTAGTATTTAGGTGATGGTGGGGTGTGTTAGTGAGATGTTTTTTGATGATAGGGAGTTCCAGATTTTAGGCCCATTGAACGTTTGTATAGATTTAGCCGGACACGGGTAATGCCATAAAGATTTTTGTGTCTGGTATTGTGCCTATGGGTCCTGTCACAACTATCAAGAAAGCGTTTTAGTTCAAGGTTAATATGTGGATGGTCTGAACAGTGAGTAAATTTAGGTCTTTGAAGAGTGCGGGGGGGGGGGGGGTGTTGCCTGGGATAATGAGAACATTTAAAACAAGAGATGCCAAGTCAGTGATGATCCTTTTTAAATCACTTGTTCTCTCTAGGTTGGAATACTACTGTACATTAACATCTCCATTCAAGGCAGGTGAAAATGTTTAGATGTACAGAGAAACTTTATTGCACATATAAGGTCCGTCAAACACCTTAACTACTGGGAACGCCTGGAAGCACTTGAATAGTACTTGCTGGAGCGCAGGCGAGAGAGATACATCATAATCTACACTTGGAAAATCCCAGATGGAATAGTCTCTAATCTGCACACAGAAATCCTCCCCTACAAAAGCAAAAGACTGGGAAGGCTGTGCAAAATACCCCCAATGAAAAGTAGGGGCGCCATTGATACACTAAGAGAAAACACAATGTGTGTCCGGGACCCAAGACTGTTCAACAGCCTCTCACCAGGCATAAGGGGAATTACCAATAGACCCCTGGCTGCCTTCTAGAGGGAGCTGGACAGATACTGAAAGTCGGTGCTGGATCACCCGGGCTGTGGTTCATATGCTGGACTACGTGCGGCCAGCAGTAACAGCCTGATTGATCAGGCTCTGATCCACCAGGAGGCCTGGTCGTGGACCCGGCCGCGGGGGCGTTGATCCCCGGAATGCCCTCCAGATAGACTCCAGGTAAATTACACTGCACTATCGCAACACAAACATCACTATACAACACTATCACCATTATGCAATACAATCATCACTACATAATACTATCATCACTACATAATACTATCATCACTACATAATACTATCATCACTACATAATACTATCACCACTACATAATACTATCAACAATACACAACAATAAAACCACTACACAACACTATCACATCACAAACATCACTACACAATACTTTTAAAACACTATCATCGCCACACAGTAATATCACAATGCAACACTATCATCACTACACAATAATATTACAACACTATCATCATTACACAATACTTTTACAGCACAACACTATCATCACTACACAATACTATTACAACACTATCATCATTACACAATACTTTTACAACACAACACTATCATCACTACACAATACTTTTACAACACATTACCACCACAATACAACACTATCACCAATATACAGTACTATCACAACGCAACACTGTCACCACAACACAATACTATCACCACTATTCAATACTACCACAACACTCATTACTGCACAATACAAACACAACACAACACTATCATGGTTACACTGTACCATGATTACACAACACTACACAATATTATCACAAAACAACACTATCAAGGCTACACAATACTGTCACAAAACTATAACTACTCAATGCTATCACAACACAAAACAGTCATCACTACACAACACTATTACTACACAACACTATCATCACTATATTGTCACAACACAACACTGTCACCATAGCACTACACTACCATCACTACACAATATTTCCACTATACAACAATATTAAAACACAATAATATCACAATACAACACTATCATCACTACACAATACTATCACAGCACAACACTATCACTACACAATACTATAACACAACACTTTCACAACAACACAATACTATCACAACAGAACACTATCATCACTACACAACACTATCACAACACAAACATCTCTACACAACACTATCATCACTACACAACAATATTACAACAGAACACTATCATCACTACTCAATTATATTATAACACAACACTATCATCACCATTATCACAACACAACATTATCCTCACTATACAACACTATTACGATACAACACTAACACCACTACACATTTCTATTATAACACAACACTGTCACCACTTCTCAATACTGTCGCAACACAAACATCGCTGCACAACACTATCACCACCACACAATACTATAATATTATCACAACACAGCACAACAACACTGTCACAACACAACACTGTCACAACACAATACTGTCACAACACAACATTGTCACAACACAGATATCATCACAGAACACTATCGTCACTACTCAACACTATCAAGACTACACAACACTCACCACTACAAAATACAATCGCTGCACAATACTATCACCAATACACAACACTATCACCACTACATAATACTGTCACAACACAACACTTTCATCACTTCACAGTGCTATTTCAACCAAACACTATCACCACTACACAACACTATCATCACCATACAGTATTATCATAACACAACACTATCACCTCAATAAAATACTATCACTACTATACAATACTATCACCACACTGATTGCTACACAGTACTAACACAACACTATCATGATTACACTACTATCACTACACAACACTTTCGTCACTACACAATACTATCACAATACACCACTACACAATACTATTATGAAACAACACTGTCATCACTACACATCACTATCACACCACTATCAAAACACAACACTGTCACCACAACCCAACACTATCATCACTACACTATACTATCGCAACACTTTCATCACTACACAGTACTATCATACCATATCACTACACAATACTATCACAACACAACACTATCATCCAACGTAACACTATCACCACAACACAATACTATCAAAACACAACACAACCATCACTACACAATACTATCACAACACAGCACTATCATCCAACGTAACACTATCACCACAACACAATACTATCAAAACACAATACAACCATCACTCCACCATACTATCCAACACAACACTATCATCCAACGTAACCCTATCACCACAACACAATACTATCAGAACACAATACTACCATCACTACACAATACTATCACTTACACAACGGAGTTTCGCTAATGCATCAGTTTTCAATTATACAAAGTCTTCATTTATTCAGACTTCCTACAATAAATATATTCTCCATTCACAATAAGCAAAGGATGAAAATATTTTAAGGTAAGTAATGTGTGTACCTTATATGCAGTTTTAGGCCTAGCTCTGCTTTTCACTTAATATATGATAGGGAAAACATATTATCAGGTTTTCATATGCATTTGAAAGTGAAAGAAATGTTATGATTAATTTTACAGCAAATTTTGCTTTAGAGCTGTATCCTGGAACCTAACCTGCTGTATAAGCGGGGTCTTCCTATACACATCACTATAACAATTCCTACCTCACTATAATAAACACATCATTACTAAAATTCACATGTCCTTATAATACATCCCATCAAATATCTGTATATCTCGCTGAATATTTCGTGTTGTAAATCTTCAGTTCTTGTCTTACGAGACAATGGCAAAAAGTTGCAAACTCTCTGGAGAGAAGGCTATTAGCCAACTTAAACAGCTTTGCCGAGACACCGGAACGGATATCCTGACTGCAGGTGACGTAAAGGCATTGAAAAAGGGAGCAAAAACCACTCTTCTTGGAGAAGGTTGCGCTGGCCGGTGCTGGCGGGTGCTGAGCGCCAAGAATGATTTGGTCATCAAAAAGTTCATTGGTACAGACCCATATGACGATCTTTTGAAGGAGACCAAGTGTCTGGTACGGGTTAAGGATATCAAAGGAACGCAGTCCCTTGTAGGGGTGGAAATCCAGGATTGCCTACTACTGACCACCTACGATGGTCTTCCCCTCTACGAGTATTACAACCAAGATCTTCTAAATCAAGACAACATTTTAGATATTGTGGAATGTCTTTGTGAGACCGTCAAACAGCTGGGTTCTCATGGTTTGTCTCACAACGATATAAAGAGTGACAACATCTGTGTCAAGGATACCAAACTAGGAGCTAAATCATCACTTATCGATTTTGGAAATGTTACCGAGAAAAATATCATATTGTATCGTCAGCCTCTCAAAAAGAAACAGAGAGAATACCTAGACTGGGTCGCTCCAGAAGTACGAGAGAGCAAGCCAGCCACATCGACCTCTGATGCCTACAGCATCGCCAAGCTTTTCCAGGAACAACGAGACGCCTTGGAAATGACCCTCCCCAAACCCATGCAAAAATGGATTCTTGAATGCCAAAAGAAAAATCCATTGGAGCGCCCTGGCGTACAAGACTTGATTAATTTAATTAAAACAGAAAAACGCAAAAGAAAAGCAGACTGGACTAGAGACGACGACGACGACCAACCCAGCAAGAAAAGAAAACGTCACGGAAAGCAATATTGAAGCAGCGTTTAAGATGTGGAACAGAAAGTAAACAACCACCACCAGCAGCACAAACACCTCTACTTAACTTTCAGGCCTTAAAAAAAAAAAAAAAAAAAAAAAAAAAAAAAAAAAAAAGGATCTCGCTGAGCAGCCACCTCCACGTGGTGAGTTCTGGGTGTTTTACCTGACTGTTGCTGCTAGCTCAGTCTCGTAAGATAGCTGAGAGCTGCTCACTCTCTTACTTTCTCCCCCTCTCTCTTTTTTTCCCCCTCTCTTTCTCTCTCTCTCTTTCTATTATATATATATATATATATATATATATATATATATATATATTTATATATATATATATATATATATATATATATATATATTTTAATATTTATATATTATTGTAACCACGAACAAGTGGTATTGATCAATAACAGGACTCGTACCCATGTTGTTTGACATACGGTGGTGTGGGTGTCTCTGAGCAAATTTAATTATCCTCCCCGTTTGGTGTACTAGCCTCAACAAGCAGTATTTTATATTATTGTAACCATGAACAAGTGGTATTGATCAATAACAACACTGCTACTAGCCAATGACTCGAACCCATGTTGCTTTGGCCCGCCTCATCGTGAGCCGACATACTCATACTCACAAAATGACACGAAGATTAAACACAAAATCATCATGGGCTCTCTATGTGCTCTCAGTATGTGCAGTAACAAATTTCTTGAAGAATACTCTTCCCTAGAATAATGCTTTTGTAAGTTTTACTTTCCTCCACACTTAATTAGGGATTCTGGAGATGATGTCACCGAAACAAGATACATGGGCCTTCCTAACAACTCTTTTCTCAAACATTTATTCAATAATCTTCCAACGTCATCTTCCAAATAGTTATGAGAGCCTCCACTGCTATCAACGACATCACCAGAAAGTGATGTCACGAAAAAACGAAGCACCTGCAACGACTGTGACAAAATCAACATGCCATCTTATTAATTATAAGGTCCCACTACCAGTTGTCAAGGGAGAGGACATACAGAGATGCAGACACCTAGAATCCGCATGCATCAACAAATCCAAGAATTTCGACAATAACAACAGCTCCTACAACATGCTTGAATCTATTGCTAGGAAAATTCTAGATTGTCTTTCCATGCAGCAAGTGTTCAGAGGAGCAGGGAAGTGGACTGTTGATCCTAGCCAGGCATTTGTACATTTGATGTACAGCTAACTTGTCTCTTCACCACACTGTACTCTTCTGTATGTACTCACCTTCCCTCTCTTGGTTTAACTGTTTGTGACTTGATAAAGCCCTCTACGTGAGTGAAACGTCGTAAGAATCGATCACATACACAAACAAAACTTTCTCTCTCTCCTCCTTTTTCTCCTCTCTATTCTTTTTCTTTCTGTATATCTTTTGCTAAACCCTTGACATGCTGCACCAAGGAGCTCGCTCAAAAGTTTACCAATTTTTAAGTAAAAATGTGATAATGATTCAGCAGAATATTTCGTTCAAATTAGTTACTGCTTTGATTTAATGTTCATTGTCAGTTATTTTTTATTTAGTGTTTATTGACTTTGCTTTGACTCTTAGATATCTCCAAGATAAAATTTTCCTGAAATTTCCGTATTTTTGTTTGGAAGCAAAACAAATTCATATATGTATATTCATATATGTTGGTAGTAGGTTGGTAGACAGCAACCACCCAGGGAGGTACTACCATCCTGCCAGGTGACTGTGAAACAGAAACCTGAAACTGTTTTACATGATGGTAAGATTGCTGGTGTCTTTTTTCTGTCTCATAAACATGCAAGATTTCAGGTACGTCTTGCTACTTCTACTTACACTTAGGTCACACTACGCAAACATGTACACATTTATGTATACACACTCATCTGAATTTTCTTTGATTTTATCTTAATAGTTCTTGTTCTTATTGCTTTTCCTTTCATATCCATGGGGAAGTGGAATAAGAATCTTTCCTCCGTAAGCCATGCGTGTTGTAAAAGTCAACTAAAATGCCGGGAACAATGGGCTAGTAACCCCTTTTCCTGTATAGCTTACTAAAACGAAAAAGAAGAAAACCGTCAAAGTGGGATGTTTGAATGTGCGTGGATGTTGTGCGAATGATAAGATAGAGATGATTGTAGATGTTATGAATGAAAAGAAGCTGGATGTCCTGGCTTTAAGTGAGACAAAGCTGAAGGGGGTAGGAGAGTTTCAGTGGGGAGAAATAAATGGGATTAGGTCAGGGGTTTCAAATAGAGTTAGAGCTAAAGAAGGAGTGGCAATAATGTTGAATAATCAGTTATGGCAGGTAAAGAAGGAATATAAATGTATAAATTAAATTCAAGGATTATGTGGAGTAAAATAAAAGTTGGATGTGAAAAGTGGGTTATAGTAAGTGTTTATGCACCTGGAGAAGAGAGAAGTGTAGAGGAGAGAGAGAGATTTTGGGAAATGTTGAGTGAGTGTGTGGGGAGTTTTGAACCAAGTGAGAGAGTAATTGTGGTTGGGGATCTTAATGCTAAAGTGGGTAAAAATGTTGTGGAGGGAGTAGTAGGTAAATTTGGGGTGCCAGGGGTAAATGTAAAGGACGAACCATTAATTGAGCTATGTGTAGAAAGAGGTTTGGTATGATAGGTATGATATAGCACGTAAGGAAAGTAGTTTGTTGGATTATGTATTGGTGGATAAAAGGTTGATGGGAAGGCTTCAGGATGTACATGTTTATAGAGGGGCAACTGATATATCAGATCATTATTTGGTTGTAGCTACAGTTAGAGTAAAAGGTAGATGAGACAAAAAGAAAATGGCAACAGCAAGTAAGAGAGAGGTAAAAGTGTATAAACTAAGGGAGGAGGAAGTTAGGGTGAGATATAAGCAACTATTGGCAGAAAGGTGGGCTAGTGCAAGTAGGAGTAGTGGGGGGGTTGAAGAGAGTTGGGATAGTTTTAAAAATGCAGTATTAGAATGTGGGGCAGAAGTTTGTGGCTATAGGAGGGTGGGTGCAGGAGGAAAGAGGAATGAGTGGTGGAATGAAGAAGTAAAGGGTGTGATAAAAGAGAAAAAGGTAGCTTATGAAGGTAGCTTAGAAAAGCAGAGTATATGGAGAGTAAAAGAAAGGTGAAGAGAGTGGTGAGAGAGTGCAAAAGAAGAGCGGATGAAAGAATGGGAGAAGCTCTGTCAAGAAATTTTGCTGAAAACAAGAAAAAAAATTTGGAGTGAGATAAACAAGGTAAGAAAGCCTAGGGAACAAATGGATTTGTCAGTTAAAAACAGGAGAGGGGAGTTAGTAGATGGGGAGCTGGAGGTATTGGGTAGATGGCGGGAATATTTTGAAGAACTTTTAAATGTCGATGAAAAATGGGAGGCGGTAATTTCATGTACTGGCCAGGGAGGTACAACATCGTTTAGGAGTGAAGAAGAGCAGGATGTGAGTGTGGGGGAGGTGCGTGAGGCATTACGTAGAATGAAAGGGGGTAAAGCAGCTGGAATTGACGGAATCATGACAGAAATGTTAAAAGCAGGGGGGGATATAGTGCTGGAGTGGTTAGTATTTTTATTTAATAAATGTATGAAAGAGGGGAAGGTACCTAGGGATTGGCAGAGAGCATGTATAGTTCCTTTATATAAAGGGAAGGCTGATAAAAGAGAGTGTAAAAAATTATATGGGAATAAGTTTACTGAGGGAAAGTGTACGGTAGGGTTATTATCGAAAGAATTAGATGTAAGACAGAGAGTAGGATTGCAGATGAGCAAGGAGGCTTTAGAGTGGGTAGGGGATGTGTAGATCAAGTGTTTACAGTGAAGCATATATGTGAACAGTATTTAGATAAAGGTAGAGAAGTTTTTATTGCATTTATGGATTTAGAAAAGGCATATGATAGAGTGGATAGGGGAGCAATGTGGCAAATTTTGCAAGTGTATGGAATAGGTAGTAAGTTACTGAATGCTGTAAAGAGTTTTTATGAGGATAGTGAGGCTCAGGTTAGGGTGTGTAGGAGAGAGGGAGATTACTTCCCGGTAAAAGTAGGTCTTAGACAGGGATGTGTAATGTCACCATGGTTGTTTAATATATTTATAGATGGGGATGTAAAAGAAGTAAATGCTAGGGTGTTGGGGAGAGGGGTGGGATTAAATTATGGAGAATTAAATGCAAAATGGGAGTTGACACAGTTACTTTTTGCTGATGATACTGTGCTTGTGGGAGATTCTAAAGAAAAGTTGCAAAGGTTAGTGGACGAGTTTGGGAGAGTGTGTAAAGGTAGAAAGTTAAAAGTGAACATAGATAAGAGTAAGATGATGAGGGTATCAAACGATTTAATTAAAGAAAAATTGGATATCACATTGGAGAGAGGGATTATGGAAGAAGTAAATGTTTTCAGATATTTGGGAGTTGACGTGTCAGCGGATGGGTTTATGAAGCATGAGGTTAACCATAGAATTGATGAAGGAAAAAAGGTGAGTGGTGCGTTGAGGTATCTGTGGAGACAAAAAACGTTATCCATGGAGGCAAAGAAGGAAATGTACGAAAGTATAGTGGTACCAACACTCTTATATGGGTGTGAAGCATGGGTTGTAAATGCTGCAGCGAGGAGGAGGCTGGAGGCAGTGGAGATGTCCTGTCTAAGGGCAATGTGTGGTGTAAATATTATGCAGAAAATTCGGAATGTGGAAATTAGGAGAAGGTGTGGAGTTACTAAAAGTATTTGTCAGAGGGCTGAAGAGGGGTTGTTGAGGTGGTTTGGTCATTTAGAGAGAATGGATCAAAGTAGAATGACATGGAGAGCGTATAAATCTGTAGGGGAAGGAATGAGGGGTAGGGGTCGTCCTCGAAAAGGTTGGAGGGAGGGGGTAAAGGAGGTTTTGTGGGCGAGGGGCTTGGACTTCCAGCAAGCATGTGTGAGCGTGTTAGATAGGAGTGAATGGAGACGAATGGTTTTTGGGACATGACGATCTGTTGGAGTGTGAGCAGGGTAACATTTTGTGAAGGGATTCAGGGAAACCAGTTAATTGATTTAGTTGGACTTGAGTCCTGGAAATGGGAAGTACAATGCCTGCACTTTAAAGGAGGAGTCTGGGATAGTGACAGCTGGGAGGGACTATTCTCAGCTGTCGTATCTGAGCGCCTCTGCAAAGACAGTGATTATGTATGTGTGTGGCCAGACTATGTTGATATAATAACAAGTAACGCAGAAAAATAAGCTTCAAGCTGGTCATGCTGTGTTACCTTCCTGGCGGCTGGTCACCGCTCACTTTCACAGTCTGGTCATGCTGTGTTACCTTCCTGGCGGCTGGTCACCGCTCACTTTCACAGTCTGGTCACACTGTGTTACCTTCCTGGTGGCTATTCACCGCTCACTTTCAGTCTGGTCATGCTGTGTCACCTTCCTGGCGGCTGGTCACCGCTCACTTTCACAGTCTGGTCATGCTGTGTCACCTTCCTGGTGGCTGGTCACCGCTCACTTTCAGTCTGGTCATGCTGTGTCACCTTCCTGGCGGCTGGTCACCGCTCACTTTCACAGTCTGGTCACGCTGTGTTACCTTCCTGGTGGCTGGTCACCGCTCACTTTCAGTCTGGTCATGCTGTGTCACCTTCCTGGCGGCTGGTCACCGCTCACTTTCACAGTCTGGTCATGCTGTGTCACCTTCCTGGTGGCTGGTCACCGCTCACTTTCAGTCTGGTCATGCTGTGTCACCTTCCTGGCGGGTGGTCACCGCTCACTTTCACAGTCTGGTCACGCTGTGTTACCTTCCTGGTGGCTGGTCACCGCTCACTTTCAGTCTGGTCATGCTGTGTCACCTTCCTGGCGGCTGGTCACCGCTCACTTTCACAGTCTGGTCACGCTGTGTCACCTTCCTGGTGGCTGGTCACCGCTCACTTTCACAGTCTGGTCATGCTGTGTCACCTTCCTGGTGGCTGGTCACCGCTCACTTTCACAGTCTGGTCATGCTGGGTGTACCTTCCTGGCGGCTGGTCACCGCTCACTTTCACAGTCTGGTCACGCTGTGTTACTTTCCTGGTGGCTGGTCACCGCTCACTTTCACAGTCTGGTCATGCTGTGTCACTTTCCTGGTGGCTGGTCACCGCTCACTTTCACAGTCTGGTCACGCTGTGTTACCTTCCTGGTGGCTGGTCACCGCTCACTTTCACAGTCTGGTCATGCTGTGTTACCTTCCTGTTGGCTGGTCACCGCTCACTTTCACAGTCTGGTCACGCTGTGTTACCTTCCTGGTGGCTGGTCACCGCTCACTTTCACAGTCTGGTCATGCTGTGTTACCTTCCTGGTGGCTGGTCACCGCTCACTTTCACAGTCTGGTCATGCTGTGTTACCTTCCTGGTGGCTGGTCACCGCTCACTTTCACAGTCTGGTCACGCTGTGTCACCTTCCTGGTGGCTGGTCACCGCTCACTTTCACAGTCTGGTCATACTGTGTTACCTTCCTGGTGGCTGGTCACCGCTCACTTTCACAGTCTGGTCATGCTGTGTCACCTTCCTGGTGGCTGGTCACCGCTCACTTTCACAGTCTTTCTACTCAGGAATATTTTAATATTCCAAGAAATTGTTAACTGAACATTATTTTTCTTGATTTATGAAGCTATAACTCATGACAAATTCGTAATTATTGTTAGTAATATTGTTATTTTTACCATTATTATATTTTTTCATTCATAATAATAATAATACTAGAAAATAATAAAAATAATACTAATTAATAATAATAATAATAATAATAATAATAATAATAATAATAATAATAATAATAATAATAATAATAATAATAATAATAATAATAATAATAATAATAATAATAATAATAATAATAATAATAATAATAATCAATAATAATAACAATAAAAAATTATTATTACTATCATTATTGTGTAGTGAAAGTGATGAGTGGTGAAACACATGCTGGTGATGGCTGAGTTTTGTATTTGAAGAAGTAGATTTGCTTGTTTGTGATTCAGGTGTTGTATAACCCTTGTGGTTTAGCGCTTCTATTTGATTTTAATAATAATGTGATTGAGGTGGAGGCGAGAGCTGAAGTAAAGTGGAAGTGAGCGACTGTCTCGTTGTTAGAAAGTTGAAAATAAACTCTGTAAGGTTTGCACCTTCAACTACAAGTATATATTTATAACGTTACCAGGTCCTGTGAGGTCAGCTAGGTCCTGTGAGGTCAGGTGCTTCAGCATATGTCACCTCCTCTTCCAGTGCTTCCCTGGTAGAATGGGCTTGGGGGGCACTCCAGAGATGTAAGGAAGGAGGGCACTCTTGCATGTTATGGACACAAAAAGCTCATAGGAATACTAGGAAGAGCTTTTTCACCGTCGGGATAGTCAGTAAGTGGAATAGAAGTGGTGGATGCAGCCTCTATTATGCACTGATATTGTGCCAATATAACAGGCTCTAACAAGGCCAAGAAGCAGAGAAATTTGCTAATGGATAATTGAGGTAGGAAGGGTCATAACCTAAGACTTGATCCCTCTAACAGTAGCTACTTCAGTGTGACTTGTCAATGATTCAAGTTAGACTGAAACGTCATAATAAATTTCCTTGATTAAGTGCGGATTACTTGTGTATTGTTTCAGTCATAGTATTGTCACTTTGTAATTATTTTTACTCTTATCGAAGTTCATGGATCATGTGTGTTCCCCTGAATGTGTCCACCAACTCTCCAGCGAATATAATGTGTTTAAGGAGGAAGAACCACGACTTATTACGGTGTTTTCTGGGACTGTGTTTCACCAGGAGGCAGTCAGTCCCACCAACACCTAGAAAGATCCGATTGTTGTCATTTATTACTGACTGCCTGTCAATCACTCTTCCGAACTTTCCGAACTGATAAGGTTAAATTCTGACAGTTTTGTGCAGTAAGCAAGTTTGTGAAGTCAAGCCAGTCAGTGTAAGAATTTTTCTGTGGACCAACAAGTGGTTCCAGGTTTCATAGCCGACATCAAGCTAAAGCAGGTAACCCAGTTTTAATTAAACCACTGGCACAAGCCTTTTTTTTTGCAGGAAGCCTAAAAGCTTTGGTCGTGTGTCAGTGCAGTTTTATCATCCATATGATGCTGCAGATTCCCTGTGGATAAGCTGGATTTGTGGCGTAGTAAGCCAGTCATTGTGGTGTGTGGGTAAGGCGTTTTATCAGGACATCCTAGCACATAGCGGCTGAGCCTTCGCCAGCCACACCCACCACTCACCACGCCCCTCGCTGGTCACTCACCTTGTGAATCATAACAATGTCTCTCTTATCACTCCTATATTGTTGCTTCCTTGCCCCATTCTGCGGCTCATATTTCTTGTTGTCCCTGGGTCAGCGCTTAGGGTAAGACCTGTACTTTGCTGGCTTCCAAGGATGGGTATTTTATAATGACTGCTGCTCTCCCAGTGGAGGCTCCAATATGGTTTCCTCAGTAAAGGTTCCAAGATGGCTTCCTCAGTGGAGGCTCCAAGACGGCTCCCTCAGTGGAGGCTCCAAGACGGCTCCCTCAGTGGAGGCTCCAAGACGGCTCCCTCAGTTGAATATATATTGGATTAACATAGGAGAAATGCTGTTATATATTTTTATGTATTAAAGTTTTTCCTTTTCTTATGTGTTGAGACTCTGCTACAAGAAGTCGTCCTGAGCCTCTTTATGTTGTTCACCTGTGTTTACCACACTCAGTGACACTCCTGCAGTGCCTGTGTTTATCACACTCAGTGACACTCCTGCAGTGCCTGTGTTTACCACACTCAGTGACACTCCTGCAGTGTCTGTGTTTATCACACTCAGTGACACTCCTGCAGTGCCTGTGTTTATCACACTCAGTGACACTCCTGCAGTGCCTGTGTTTACCACACTCAGTGACACTCCTGCAGTGCCTGTGTTTATCACAGTGATACTCCTGCAGTGCCTGTGTTTACTACACTCAGTGACACTCCTGCAGTGCCTGTGTTTATCACACTCAGTGACACTCCTGCAGTGCCTGTGTTTACCACACTCAGTGACATTCCTGCAGTGCCTGTGTTTATCACAGTGATAATCCTGCAGTGTCTGTGTTTACCACACTCGGTGACTCTTGCAGTGCCTGTGTTTACCACACTCGTGACTCTTGCAGTGCCTGTGTTTACCACAGGCACTGCAGGTCACTCTTCCTGCTCATGGAGCAGAAAGAGTGACCTAGTAGCGATCAGTGAAGAGGCGGGGCCAGGAGCTGTGACTCGACCCTTGCAACCACAACTGGGTGAGTACAACCAGCTGAGTACACACACACACAGGAGCTATGACTCGACCCCTGTAACCACAACTAGGTGAGTACACACAAACCTATGCTCTGCACTCACAGCCCCCACCCCGCCTCCTCCACAAGCTCCTCCTACATATTAGCCTCAAATAGTATCCTGCCAGGTCTCCCATTCCCCCAGCCCCCTCAACCTTCCCAGAATACAGTGTTGGAAAAGACGCTGAAGGTATGGTATGCCAACGCAGACAGAATAACAAATAACTGTGAGAAGTAACACAAAAGAATCATGGAAGCATTCCCAGACACCATAGCACTCAGGGAAACCAAGCTCATGGAAATGATAACAGATGGGATCTTTCCAACTGGATATCAGATCCTGAGGAATGATAGAGGGAAGAAGAGTCAGTCCTAGGGTCAGTGTTGTTCCTAGTAAATGTGAATGACATGACAGAAGTGATAGATTCAGAGGTGTCCCTGTTTGCAAATGATGTGAAGCTAATGTGTAGAATTCAAATGGATGAGCATCATGTTGGGCTACAAAGGGATCCACACAGGCTGCAAACCTGGTCCAGCAAGTGGCTCCTGGAATGGCGAAATTCAAAGAAGACCGCAGACAGAGTACAGGCTAGGGGACCAAAGACTATGATTGTGATCTAATCTAACCTACCCTGGCTTGTCCTGGGATGCCCAGGGAAACCTAGGTCACTTTGTGATCTAATCTAACCTACCCTGGCCTGCCCTGGGATGCCCAGGGGAACCTAGGTCAATTTGTGATCTAATCTAACCTACATTCATCCCCACCCGTGTGCCCCGCCGTGCCCCGCCGTGCTCCGTGTTTTTTCGTGATTACCACGATCTCGCTTGCGTGCTAGAACTCTAGACTGTGCCAGTGAACTTATAAGGTTCATCCCTCCAGCGCTTGGAACCAATCTAGCAGAAAATAGTATTCACTGCGTCAAAAAAAGGGAGAATTAGTGTGCAATACCAGGCAGAGTCATACTCCCAGAGGAGACCTTAGGCCTAGTGTGCTGTGTGCAAATAACATCAATATTAGAACTTTTTTTGTCAGAGGAAAGAAAGTCTCCCTGATAATAGAGTGTCATACATAGTGTTATAGTGTTTATCACATTGATACAGTAGTATGTAGATAAGATACCATAATAAATGTAAAGTGAAAATTAAGGCTAATTTAGGCCTAAAGAGGCAGGTTTCATGTGGTAAACAGTTGCCGGCAGTCGCCAGGACCTTATCATGCAGGTCAGCTCGTATTAATAATCTTCTAAACCTGCCAGTGTAACCGACCTATAATTTAATGATATCATCCACCTAGTGTCATCATCCAGAAACCTCTACAGTGTTGCCGTAGCTAATAACCAGTAACAAATCGGAACCTGTAGTTAGCAGCGGTCGCAATATACACAAAGAAAATCAAATATTCCTCCAGTAATCTTCATCTTCAGAAACCACCGGCTGCTCCAACACTCAAGTCATACTTTTCACTTTACATTTATTAAGGTATCTTATCTATATACTACGGTACAAATATGATAAACACTATGTATGACACTTGAGGTCAGTGGTCACGTGTGGTCATACCTGTGCTAAGCTGTCTGGGAATTAGCGTGGGGTGATACCGAGCACATGGCTCGCTGCAGTGTTTTAGAATCTCAGGTTGAAGTGTTGAAGAAGGAGGTTCTACCTCTTCAGGAGGAAAATAGGAGGCTGAAGCTTCGCCTAGGAGGGTTTGGGCATGAGTGTGAGATGGTTGGTGCTGGTAAGGAGGAAATGGTTACCAACAGTGAGAGTGGCAGCCACTTTAAGTGGCAAGTGGTTCACAATTCAGGAAGAAGGAAGATAAGGAAGGTTAATAGAGAAGATGTGAAGGTAGAAAATCGATTCTCTGTTCTCCAGGACGAGTGTACTTCAGTGGTTAGTGAGGTTAAAGGTACTACTGACTCCCCTGCTAATCAAGGTAAGAATATTCTGATTGTGGGAGACTCTCTGGTAAGATATATGGACCGTGCTTTTTGTAACAGACATAGGAAGGTCAGACAGAGGGTGTGCCTCCGAGGAACTGGTGTTGGTGACATAGTAAGCAGGTTGGATAATATTATGTCTTAGTGCTGGTGGAAATGACATTGGGAAGGGCAGAAGACAGGAGCTACTAGATAAGTACAGGTCAGCCATAGAAGTAGTTAGGTCTAAGGGAGGGGTCCCAATCATATGTAGCATTTTGCCTTGAAAGGGAGTGGGCAATGAATGGATGTCTAGAGCAATTGGTATAAATTGCTGGCTAGACAGGTACTGCAAGGAACTTGCAATTCCATTCATTGATAACTGGACAAATTCTATGGCAAACGTAATATGTATGCAAGGGATGGGGTTCATCTCTCTGGGGCTGGAGTGGTTGCATTAGCCGATTCGATTGAGGGGGTCATTGGAGACTTGTCTAGGACTTTAAACTGATAGATTATTGAGGTATGGGTGTTTGTGGGAAACAATCAGGCTGTAGTATTAGGCCTGGAAACAGCAGATATTACCAGGATACCTCAGGGATATGTTTAAAAGACAATATTCAAAATAAAGTTGCTAGTAAAGGCAAAGCAATTGATCAACAAACAAAGAGAGATAGTAGAGGGAAACGAGTGACTAGCTCCCTTAAGGTTTACTATACAAATAGTAGGAGTCTAAGAAATAAGATAGATGAGCTAAGATTACTTGCAAGTGTAGGTAATATAGATATTATTGCTATAACAGAGACCTGGTTCAACCTGAAAGATAGAGAAATGCCTTCCGAGTGCAACATACAGGGTTATAAACTATTCCACACTGATAGGGTCAACAGGAAGGGTGGTGGAGTGGCGATGTATGTCAGAGATAATTTAAATTGTTGTGTTAGACAAAATATAAGATTAGAAACATCGGACACAGAATCTGTTTGGCTACAGTTTCTCGAGGGTCGTGAAAAATTAATTTTGGGTGTGATTTACAGGCCCCCAAGCCTGGATAGGGAGTGCAGTAAGCTACTATGGGACGAAATTCATAAGGCGTCTAGATATGAAAATGTTGTGTTAATGGGAGATTTTAACTTTAGACAAATTGATTGGAACAATGTGACAGGTAATCTTGAGTCTAGTGACTTTCTTGATACGGTTCAGGATTGTTTTTTAAAACAGTTTGTGACAGAACCAACTAGAGGTAGCAACTTGCTTGATTTGGTTCTTGCCAACATAGAATCACTAATTAATTATCTTGAGGTTAATGAAGAGCTTGGGGAAAGCGATCACAAATCACTTAGTTTCAATATATCATGGAATTACCCAGGTAACTGCAATCAAGTCTCTGTTCCAGACTTTCGCTTAGCAGACTTCATGGGGCTGAGAAATTACCTAGGTGGGATAAATTGGGATGACCTGACTATGGGTCAGGTAGGTGGTTTTGGTTCCCAATATGACGTTTTCCAGAGCGTAGTTCTAGCTGCCCAGACAACTTTTGTTCCGAGTAGGGAAATTAGAACTAACAAAAATGTTCCTAAATGGATGAACAAGAGATTAAAACGTCTCATTGGTCAAAAGAGAGAGCATATATAGGCGTATCAAAAGAGGGAATGGACAGATAAGAAATCAATATTTTCAATTAAAGAGAGAAATAAAAAAAAGGAATAAGAAAAGCAAAAAGGGATTATGAGGCTGAGGTCGCAAGGGATTCGAAGACTAACCCAAAAGGGTTCTTTCAGGTATACAGAAGTAAGATTAGGGACAAGATAGGCCCACTTAAGAGTAACTCAGGACAGATCACGGACAGTGATAAGGATATGTGTGAAATTTTTAATACTTACTTCCTCTCAGTTTTTACTCAGGAAGATACTATCGAAATTTCAGAAATAATAAATTATGTAGAACAGGAAGATAATAGACTATGCTCGATTGGGGTAACTAGTGACATGGTCCTCAGACAAATAGAGAAATTAAAACCTAACAAATCCCCAGGCCCTGATGAACTGTTTGCAAGAGTTTTAAAGGAATGTAAAGGGGAACTTAGCAAACCTTTGGCAAATCTTTTCAATATATCACTACAAACTGGCATAGTGCCAGACAAGTGGAAAAGGGCAAATGTAATACCTATTAACAAGGCAGGTGACAGGTCCTTAGCTTCGAACTATGAATGGTAAATTTATGGAATCAATAATTGCCGAGGCAATTCGTAGCCATCTTGAAAGGCTGTCCTGTCTTACGAATTTACTAACTTTTTTCACTAAGGTGTTTGAGGAGGTAGATCATGGTAATGAATATGATATTGTGTATATGGACTTCAGTAAGGCTTTCGATAGAGTTCCACATCAGAGGCTATTGAGGAAACTTAAGGCACACGGAATAGGAGGAAAATTTTTTCCTGGGTAGAGGCATGGTTGACAAATAGGCAGCAGAGAGTTTGCATAAATGGGGAGAAATAGAATGGGGGCACGTCTCAAGCGGTGTCCCACAGGGGTCAGTTTTGGGCCCCTGTTGTTTACAATTTACATAAACGACATAGATGAGGGAATAAATAGCAACATAAGCAAATTTGCTGATGACACCAAAATAGGCCGTCCAATTCATTCTAATGAGGACATTAGAGCACTCCAGGATGATTTGAATAGACTGATGCAGTGGTCGGAGAAGTGGCAGATGCAGTTTAATGTAGACAAATGCAAAGTTCTAAATGTTGGGCAGGACAATAACCATGCCACATATAAACTGAATAATTTAGATCTTAATACTTGTGATTGCGGGAAGGATTTAGGAGTTCTGGTTAGCAGTAATCTGAAACCAAGACAATAGTGCATAAGTGTTCGCAATAAAGCTAACAGAATCCTTGGCTTCATATCAAGAAGTATAAATAATAGAAGTCCTCAGGTTGTTCTTCAAGATTATGCTGCACAGTTCTGGTCACCGTATTACAGAATGGATATAAATGCACTGGAAAACGTACAGAGGAGGATGACAAAGTTGATCCCATGTATCAGAAATCTTCCCTATGAGGATAGACTGAGGGCCCTGAATCTGCACTCTCTAGAAAGGCGTAGAATTAGGGGATATGATTGAGGTGTATAAATGGAAAACAGGAATTAATCAAAGGGATGTAAATAGCGTGCTGAAAATATCCAGCTAAGACAGGACTCGCAGCAATGGTTTCAAGTTGGAGAAGTTCAGATTCAGGAAGGATATAGGAAAGCACTGGTTTGGTAATAAAGTTGTGGATGAGTGGAACAAACTCCCGAGTACCGTCATAGAAGCTAAGACGTTGTGTAGTTTTAAAATTAGGTTAGATAAATACATGAGTGGGTGTGGGTGGGTGTGAGTTGGACCTGACTAGCTTGTGCTACTAGGTCAGATGCCGTACTAATTCCTTAAGTGGAAGTGACCTGACTACCTGGAGTTTACCTGGAAAGGGTTAACTCCAGGTGGTCGGGTCTAAGCAGGGGAGTGATGGACCTGCCTTGCATGGGTCAGTAGGCCTGCTGCAGTGTTCCTTTCTTCTAATGTTCTTATGTATCAAACTGAACACATATTACTCTGTTAAATATTTTTTCAAGTAGTCCTTTTCATGAGCTAGTCCAAAATCACCGACTGGATACGTCCAAAATAAGTGATCCACTAATCCGGATTCGTCCAAGAAAGATTCAAAGGGATTCGTTGAAAACAAGGTATCCTTTGACCGGATTCATAAGCTGACGGGGTTTTACGCGCCCTCGTCAAACACCGAAACAGTAACTATAACAAATAGATACAATACATATACAGACCTACTTTTAAGGTGGTTATTAGTAAAAATATACAGTGATCCACAAACCGGATTCGTCCGGATTCTCCCGGATTCGTCCAAGAAATAAGTGAACAAAGGACCGGATTCAAACGGATTTGTTGGAAATAAGGTATCCTCTGACCGGTTTTACGACCGGTTATTTTGGCTTTATACAGAGCTTATACACCTTTTTTTCTGCGTCAACACGCAGATGGGCAAATCTAATGAAGTCTTTGGAAGGAAAGAAAAGAGCACTAACTGTGAAGTCTCAGGCACTCATTGGTCAGCAAGAGCTGATGCTACTGAAGCCCTTGTACGTGGATACAACTCTATTCAAAATGCCCTCAGAGATATTGAAAGTGACTTGGAGCAAACACCCGAAGGAAGACATGAAGCATTGGGCATTGGGAGACAAAATGGATTGTCTTAAAACTGTTCTGATGGGTAAGATCTGGAACATAATCCTTATACGGTTCAACAGTACAAGCAAACCTTTCCAAGGTGTTGATGTTGACCTGAAAAAGGTGGTGGATTTAATTGATTCTCTGGAAAAGTTTCTGAAATCAATTCGAAACAGGTATGAAGAGCTGGAAGTGGATGCTAGGAACATCTGTGGCAACACAGACACAAATCAACTACAAGCAAGCAAAGAAGGAGAAACAAGCACATACGATGCCACCAACATCAACACGCAGGAGCATCCCAAGCAGTGTATGACAGGTTCAAGAATGAACATTGGGCATTGGGAGACAAAATGGATGTCTTAAAACTGTTCTGATGGGTGACCTGAGAACATTCATATAGGTTCAAAGTACGAGCAAACCTTTCCAGTGTTGATGGACCTGAATGGTGGATTAATTTATTCTCTCGGAAAAGTTTCTAAATCAATTCGAAACTAGGTATGAAGACTGGAAGTGGATGCTAGGAACATCTGTGGCAACAAGGCTACAAATTAACTACAAGCAAGCAAGAAGTGAAAACAAGCACTACGATGCAGAACCGCAACATACCCAAGCAGTGTATGAAGGTTCAATGTAATAGTCAACTTATGCATCTACCTGAGCGAGATAAAAAATGAGGCTAAAAAACTTATCAGTGTTTACCCCCAAGACTTCAGTAGAGTGTTGTTGAGGAAATTGTCAGTTGCAGCCTTGTCAAGCTCAGGTCATGTCTCACTCCATCTCAACAGCAGTTTTACTAAATTGATGAAGGTCTTGCTAATTCCTTTACTAGTGTTAATGTAGACCTTGAAATTATGATTTGAGCATGATGGTCACTAGTTGTTCGGGAAAAGGTCGTTCAGACAAATTATCAGCCACTGAACTAATAATACTTATCTGAAGAACAGACAATGACCCATGAAGACTAAGTAGCTGATGTGCCTATTGCATTGAGCTGTGACCTCAAAAGTACAGTTTGATGAGTTAGTTAAAGATTTGGCAGATGCTAAGTGTAGAAGAAAGACTTTTTGTAGATATTGCAAGTGATTATCTGAGCATAAATGTGATTGAATGGTTTGCTAATTCCACTTACTTATGTAATGTTTGATTTGTAAATTTGGTGATTTGCTGCAGACTGGAAAATTATGCAGAACGTAAAGAAAAATTTGCATGATGTCCACAATTAAACAATAACAACACCACAACTTCATACCTTATCTGAAAACCAGTAATTTATATCACTACTAGAAAGTCAGCTGATTTATTCAATAATCATACTAAACTATTTGAGAGAATTTTTTAGAAATTGTATGATCAAATTAAAATTCAATATTTTGTTATAATTCGATAGATTAAACTAAACTATTTGTGGTTAAATTGTATAGAGAAATTCAATTTTTAGACTTGTGTTATCTTAGCCAGGCAACATATTCTTTTTATTCTTACTTGTTATATTTTAGACATTCCCTATGAAATTATTATTATACAATTTTTTCATCGGCATCTATTTTTGATCGGTATAAATTTCTCTTTGATGTTTCTATTTCCTTTGATACATTTTATTCCTATAAATGGAATATCCTTTTCATTTTCCTAGAACTTCTACGCCAAAGATATGAATAAACACAGGCTAGATATTATAATTATAATGGAGTTGCATGATTTTACTAAAGTGTCCTGGAGGTGTACGTCCAGTAACAGAATTAATATTTGAAGTGTGCTTTAAGATCCATGGTAAATTAACTAAAAAGTAAACAACAGGTGAAGCCTTTCTTGGCTGTTATAAGCTGTCTCTCTCCTAATAGGCTCCTAATAGGGTTAATTTTTACAAAAAGAGGATTGAATCAATTTCTTTCTTGAAGTTAGACGGTTCTGATTTCTTCCTTTTAGAAATTACACTATTTTAACTTAAATGTCTAGTTGGTCGGTGGGTTGAGGGCCCCCCAAACCTAAAGTGCCCGGGCCCCCCATGGTCTAAATCTGGCCCTGACTATAAACCTCTCTCAAGGAAAAGGAACATGGTGTGAATATAATACCAAGCTCATCTTCTGAGGTGCACATCAACTAAATAACTGCTGCAGCATATTGACGCCTGACAATCTTAAGAATAGCATTTCGACACCTGAGTAAGGAGTCATTCAAGACACTGCACACCGTGAACGTGTGCAGAACCACCGAGAAGTTTGTATCTTAACATGAGATTCAAAGAAATATTCACAGATTAGACAGAAATGGCTCCAGAAAGACAGAGTGGTGGGGTACACCATCAAGTGCTGGACACAATACATTCAACCGAGGAGGATGTGAAGAGGCTGCTAATCAAAGTAGATGCCTCAGAGGCGATGGGGCCGGACATCTCTCCGTGAGCCCTGTGTACCACTAACAACAATCTTCATCACATCTTTTGAAACTGGGCGATTTACTGAGTTATGGAAGACAGTAAATGTAGTCCCAATGATTAAAAAGACAGGCACGCAGTATTAAACTACAGACCAATGTCACAGACATGTATAGTATGCAAAGACATGGATAAGATTATCAGAAGAGTGATGGAGCACGTAGGAACGAATGAGCTTAACTACAACAAACACGGATTCAGGGACGGGAAATCCTGTGTTACAAACCTAATAGAGTTCTATGACAAGGTGACAGCAGTAAGAGAAGAGAGAGAGAGCGGGGTGGGTAGATTGCATTTTCTTGGACTGTGCAAAAGCTAGAGGACCAGGCAGGTATAACAGGAAAGGTACTGCAATGGATCAGAGAATACCTGACGGGAAGCCATCAGTGAGTCTTGGTATGTGACGATATGTCAGAATGGGCGCCTGTGACGAGCGGGGTTCCACAGGGGTCTGTCCTAGGACCGGTGCCCTTTCTGGTTTATTTAAATGACATAACGGAAGGAATAGATTTACAAATGTTCCTATTTGCAGACGATTTGAAGTTAATGATGCGAATTCAATCGAAGGAGGACCAGGAATGACTACAAAGGGTTCAGGACAGGCTGCAGGCCTGGTTCAGAAACTGGATTCTGAACCAAGGGCAAAGTCATGAAGATTGGGGAAGATCAAAGAAGACCGCAGACAGAGTACAGTCTAGTGGGAAAAAGACTACAAATCTCACTCGAGGAAAGGGTTCTTGGGGTGAGTATAACACCGAGCACATCTACTGAGGCTCATATCAATTATTAACTGCTGCAGCATATGGGTGGCTATCAAACCTAAGAATAACATTCCGACATCTCAGTAAGGAATCGTTCAGGACTCTGAACACTGTGTACGTCAGGCCCATATTGGAGTATGCAGCACCAGTTTGCAACCCACACCTTGCCAAGCACCTCAGAAAAAAAGAGAAAGTTCAAAGGTTTGCAACGAGACTAGACCCAGAACTAAGGGGCATGTTCAATGAAGAGAGGTTACGGAAAATCAACCTGACAACATTGGAGGACAGGAGAGATAGGAAGATATGGTAACAACATATAAAATACTGAGAGGAGTCAACAAGGTGGACAGTTTCAGGATTTTCCAGAAGTGGGACACAGCAACAAGGGGTGTCAAATGGAAGCTAAAGACTCAGATGAGTCACAGGTATGTTAGGAAGTACTTCGGTCACAGAGTTGTCAGGAAGTGGAATAGTCTGGAAAGTCATGTAGTGGAGGCAGGATCCATCCATAGCTTTAAGTGGTAAGATAGAGAGCCCTTGGAGCAGGGAGAGAGTGACTTAGTAGCTACCAGTGAAGAGGCAGGACAGGAGCTATGACTCGACCCCTGCTACAAAAATTAGGTGATTACACACACACAGCGGCAATACGAAAATGACATAGCAGTGAGAGCCAAGTCTGACCCAAAACTGTTGTACGGTTTCATCAGGAGAAAAACAGTCAAGGAGCAGTAATCAGGCTGAGGAAGGAAGGAGGGGAGACCACAAGAAACGTGCGGGAAGTATGTGAAGAACTCAACTTGAAATAAAAAGGACACATGAAAGCCGGAGTGGTGGGGTACACCATCAAGTGCTGGAAACAATACATACAGAGCAGAGGAGCTCTGTGTGCTACTAACAACATTCTTCAACACATATATCGAAACAGGGTGACTTCCTGAGGTGTGGAAGACAGCAAACATAGTCCCAAGTTTTAAGAAAGGTGACATACACGCATCATTAAACTACAGACCAGTGTAACTGACATGTACTGATTGCAAAGTCATGAAGAATATTATCAGAATAAGAATGATGGAGCACCTTGGAAGGAATGAGATTATTCATGACAACCAGCAGTGTTCCTACTTTCTTATGTTCTTATGTTTCAGGGAAGCGAAATCCTGTGTCATAAACTTACTGGAGTTCTACAACAAGGTGACGGCGGTAAGACAAGAGAGAAAGAGTGTGGGAAGACTGTACTTTTTTGGAATGTAAGAAGGCTTTTGACACAGCTCCACACAAAGAGATTAATGCAAAAGCTAAAGGATAAGGCAGGTATAAGAGGGAAGGAACTGCAATGCATCAGAGAATACCTAACAGGTACGCAACAGCGAGTCATGGTACGTGTGAGGTGTCAAAGTTGGTACTTGTGACCAGCGGGGTTCCACAGGGGTCAGTCCTAGGACCGTTGCTGTTTCTGGTATATATGAATAACATAACGGAAGGGATTGACTCAGAAATGTCACTGTCTGCAGACGATGTAATGCTAATGAGAATTCAGTCAGATGGGAGTCAGGCAGGACTACAAAGGGATCAGGCTGCAGGCCTGGACCAACAAC
Organism: Cherax destructor; assembly: GCA_009830355.1. Taxonomy (NCBI): domain Eukaryota; kingdom Metazoa; phylum Arthropoda; class Malacostraca; order Decapoda; family Parastacidae; genus Cherax; species Cherax destructor. The sequence continues at coordinate 78,536 of WNWK01006375.1, forward strand.
TGGCTTCTGGAGTTTAATTCCACCAAGTGTAAAGTCATGATGATCGGGGAATTGTAAAGAAGACAAAGATTGCAAACCTTACTCAAGGAAAAGGGTCTTGTGGTGAGTATAATACCAAGTAGCTCTCCTGAGGCGCCCATCATCCAGATAACTACTGCAGCATATGGACGCCTGGAAAACCTAAGCATTCCAACGCGTCAGTAAGGAATCTTTCAAGACTCTGTACACCGTGTGCGTCAGGCCCATACTGGCGTACGCAGCACCAGTCTGGAACACACGCCTGGTCAAGCACGTCAAGAAATTAGAGAAAGTGCAAAGGTGTGCAAGATGACTAGTCCCGGAGCTAAGGGGCATGTCCTACGAGAAGACTAGTCCCGGAGCTAAGGGACATGTCCTACGAGAAGACTAGTCCCGGAGCTAAGGGGCATGTCTTACGAGAAGACTAGTCCCGGAGCTAAGGGACATGTCCTACGAGAAGACTAGTCCCGGAGCTAAGGGACATGTCTTACGAGAAGACTAGTCCCGGAGCTAAGGGGCATGTCCTACGAGAAGAGGTTAAGGGAAATAGACCTGACCACACATAAAATTAACGACAAATAAAATAATGACAAGGTGGAATGAAACAGAATGTTCCAGAGATGGAACACAGCAACAAGGTGGAATGAAACAGAATGTTCCAGAGATGGAACACAGTAACAAGGTGGAATGAAACAGAATGTTCCAGAGATGGAACACAACAACAAAGTGGAATGAAACAGAATGTTCCAGAGATGGGACACAGCAACAAGGGGTCACAATTGGAAGTTGAAGACTCAGATGAGTGACAGGGATGTTAGGAAGTATTTCTTCAGTCATAGAGTTGTCAGGAAGTGGAACAGTCTGGAAATTTATGTAGTGGAGGCAATAACCATACATAGCTTTAAGAAGAGGTATGATAAGACCCATGGAGCAGGGAGACAGAGAGCCTGGTAGCAACCAGTGAAGAGGCGGGGTCAGGAGCTATGGATCGACCCCTGCAACCACAATTAGATGAATTAGGTGAGTACACACAAACACATACAGACACACACACACGCACACACACACACACACACAAACACCTACTGCTAACACAACAACATCTAACTCCATCTCCTAGGATCGAGAGCATCCTCTCTACACAAGGCTCAAGACCAACATTTTGTATCCCTTTTAAATATTTATAGATTACCCAATATTTTCACTAAAATCCCATAATTTTCATTAGTCATATTTTTCTCAGGTAATATTTTGCTTATGCCAATGATCATTCCCAAATCATCAAATTTCCCCTGACTCTCTCGCACCTGTCTCTGGCACCTGACTCTCTGGCACCTGTGTCTCAGAGACAAGTTCCCAACACATTAAGTTCTCATACAATGAACCTCAACAAATTCATCCATTGTCACCATCCTGCTTACACCTATAACTCTGTCCAACAATTCATAAACACGCAAAATTACATCAAGAATGTCGTCTCATAACCTAACCTAACTCAACCTAACCTAACCTAACTTTACCTAACATAACTTAGGCTAACATAACCTAACTGTGAGAAATTATGTGCATGCGGTTGACAGACATTAACCTAAATTCTTACATTCATATAATTTGGGCCAGATACAGCTAAGATAATACTGATGTTAGTTGCACCTCAGAGCTAGGTAGGACTTCAGGTACACAAGGTCACAACACTGCACCTCCCTCGATGCCCACTCACTCCAAACCACACTCTCACAAACCACACTCTCACAAACCACACTCTCACAAACCACACTCTCACAAACCACACTCTCACAAACCACACTCTCACAAACCACACTCAATAATTATGAATTAACCTATAATTGTCCAGCATTGGAAAATTATAGGCAGTGGACTGTATAAGTTGATTCTTGACTTGAATTTATGAAAGAGTTGCTGAGTCCACAACATTTATTGACATTAATTATGGTACACAGAGATTGGGTAAAATTTCTCATCACTCTGATAATATTATCACACTAATTACAAATACCAAATTTTGACATTAACTTTCCACAATAATTGTTGATAGATCACATTCTAATACTTCCCTATCAGATATATGCTTTGGCCAAGGCAATATATACTGCTAATTAAGGGTAAGCAGACATTACAAATGGTGGGTTACACAGCAGATTTGGTGTCCTCTTATGTCTCACTATACAGCCATGTTATTGTTGTTTCCCTCGATATTTATACATTTATCTCAACGGAAGACGCTAAAGAAATTTGTAATCCTTGATTCCAGCTGATAAACCTATTTTCTGCTTCAGTGACGCACGATTAATCCACCAATTGTACTCCTCTGTGACGCTGGTTCCTCTGTGACGCTGGTTCCTCTGTGACGCTGGTTCCTCTGTGACGCTGGTTCCTCCGTGACGCTGGTTCCTCTGTGACGCTGGTTCCTCCACTTCCTCGAGATTTATAGAAGGATCAACTCAGCGTCACTGTTTTACACACATTATTATCCATTTACATTTATATTCTCTACATACAGGAAAATTATGAAAAATTTTCCACACTAACCTACCCTTACCTAACCTAATATAACCTATCCTAACCTAACCAAACCTTACGTTATCTAACATAATCTATCCTAGCCTTACCTTAACTAATCTATCCTAGCCTTACCTTTACTAACCTATCATAACCTAACCTAACCTTAGATAAAATATTCTAACCTAAAATTACCCAACGTAACCTATCTACCCAACCTAACCTATCTTAACCAAACCTAACCTAACAAAACCTAACATAACCTAACTAGCTCACCCTTATAGCAGTGTGCAAATTTATTGGGGCAGGAGTAAATTATCTCATATGCTTTAGTCTCCGGCTTAATTAAAGTAGTTTGGGTTGTTTTCTCTTCAGAAGAGTTTGCTACCAACTTCTGGAAACAATTAAGCTGTGGTATTACCTTGCGACTCTCGTCAGTGCTACAACAGCTGTTGTTCTGTAAGCTAGTCCTCCAAGCGTCCTCCGTCAGTGAATGAAGTTTCGCCAAATTCTCCGTTTGAATTCATGATTACTGCTGAAATTCCTGATGGATGTTACATCTAGGAAGTGATTAATACTTTGTATTTTCTTGGCATGCAATGATCGACAGGAGGACACACTCACATGTATTCATATACACAACCTACATGTACAGCAACACATACAATTCTCTGTATCACACATATTCCTACATAAATCAGTGCCAAAATACACCAACATGTATTCGAATAAGACAATATGTTGAGTCCAGCAGACGTTTCTCTCACCAGGACTTAATGCATCAGCGACTGATTTTATGTATCAAGGACTGATAAAGTCTATCAAGACTTTATCTATCAGGTATTAATAAAGTCTCTGGTAGACGAAACGTCATCTTTATAAATGTCACAATCAGCATATTGCATCTTATTATAATAAATACTTCAATGTCCACTATCTTCAATCATTCTAACATGTATGGTAATATATATATATATGTGTGTGTGTGTGTGTGTGTGTGTGTGTGTGTGTGTGTGTGTGTGCGTGTGTGCGTGTTACCAGTTGCCAAAGGAACTTGTCGATAGACACTTGTCCTGTAGTGTACGATAAACACTTGGCATGTACGTGTGTTTTGTTGTATGTGTGTGGTGTACGTATGTATGAATATGTATGTATTTATGCATGTTTGTTTAATATATCTGCAATGTGTGTGGTACATAATTGTTTGTTTATGTATTTGCATGTTTGTTTATGTATTTGCTTGTTTGTTTATGTATGTATATATGGAAGTATAAGTTTATGTATGAACGTATGAGTATCTGTATGTATGTGTGTATGTGTGTGCGTGATGATGCATGTGTACTCTATGGTGAATGTGTAGAGATTTAAGTGTGTAAAAAAAAAATATATACAAATTTGTGACCTTGTGAACCTCTGATGCCTTGCAAATAAAATCCAAGAGGAAAAAAAACTATTAATATTGTAAACTTGCATTTGTATGGATTTTTTTATTCCAGTGTCAAGACTTCGTCCCTACATTATCAGAAACCCTTGAAGACCCCTGGTAAACTTGCCATGGGTTTCCACAAAGAGCTGGAGTAAAGACTCATGGAAACCACCAGAGACCCGAGGGCTCACTGATACCACCAGAGACCCGAGGGCTGCTTTTCTTCAAGGTTTTCTTTCATAATAAGAGAACGTTGCCTCATTCAGTCAGCTTCGAATTTTCAGCTGTAGTGAAATATTACTGTTAAGGTTGATGCAACTATTACCATGTGTTACTGAAATATTACTATGGTAAGGTTGATGCAACTATTACCATGTGTTACTGAAATATTACTATGGTAAGGTTGATGCAACTATTACCATGTGTTACTGAAATATTACTATGGTAAGGTTGATGCAACTATTACCATGTGTTACTGAAATATTACTATGGTAAGGTTGATGCAACTATTACCATGTGTTACTGAAATATTACTATGGTAAGGTTGATGCAACTATTACCATGTGTTACTGAAATATTACTATGGTAAGGTTGATGCAACTATTACCATGTGTTACTGAAATATTACTATGGTAAGGTTGATGCAACTATTACCATGTGTTACTGAAATATTACTATGGTAAGATTGATGCAACTATTACTATGTGTTACTGAAATATTACTGTTAAGGTTGATGCAACTATTACCATGTGTTACTGAAATATTACTATGGTAAGGTTGATGCAACTATTACCATGTGTTACTGAAATATTACTATGGTAAGGTTGATGCAACTATTACCATGTGTTACTGAAATATTACTATGGTAAGGTTGATGCAACTATTACTATGTGTTACTAAAATATTACTATGGTAAGGTTGATGCAAATATTACTATGTGTTACTGAAATATTAATATGGTAATGTTGATGCAACTATTACCATGTGTTACTGAAATATTACTATGGTAAGGTTGATGCAACTATTACCATGTGTTACTGAAATATTACTATGGTAAGGTTGATGCAACTATTACCATGTGTTACTGAAATATTACTATGGTAAGGTTGATGCAACTATTACCATGTGTTACTGAAATATTACTATGGTAAGGTTGATGCAATTATTATCATGTGTTACTGAAATATTATTACCATAATAATATTTCAGTAACACATAGTAATAGTGTCACGTGCAGGTCTCCAGTGTTAGTTGCAATAACTGAGACCTGGTTCACTCTGAGAAACACAACATGGCTGCTGAATTCCACGTACAGGGAAATAAATTATTCCACACTGAGAGTCAACAAGAATCGGGGCGGAGTTGCAAGGTAGGGTAAGAAAAATTCAACTGCAGCATCAGAAACAATACAAAGATGGAAGGAACGCAGCGGAATATGTTTGCTGCAGTTCCTCGAAGGTCCTGACCTAGTTAGTGACTATGGAAAGTTCTTTGGGATGAAATTGCTTAGGCATCTAGAAATTGCTTAGGCATCTAGCCAAATCGATTGGAGTAATCTGACAGGTAATCTAGAGTCTAATAACTTTCTTGAAATTGTCCAGGACTGCATATCAAAACAGTTTGTGTCAGAAACAACTAGAGAAAATAACCTGTTGGACTCGTATCTGGCAACGATTCTCTGATAGATAATCTTGAGGTTAATGAAGTGCTTAGAGCAAGTGATCACAAATCATTTCGTTTTAATATCTCATGTAATTACCTTGATAACAATGGTAGAGATAAGGTCAACAATTTTCGTGTTGCATATTATATGGAGCTAAGGAATGACTTGAGAAGTGTGGACTGGAGTGACCTGGCTTGGGACTGTCACGAGGGAGACTTGATGTGACCTGGCTTGGGACTGTCACGAGGGAGACTTGATGTGACCTGGCTTGGGACTGTCACGAGGGAGACTTGATGTGACCTGGCTTGGGACTGTCACGAGGGAGACTTGATGTGACCTGGCTAGGGACTGTCACGAGGGAGACTTGATACAAGGTGATGATGGCTGCCCAAGTACAAGCTAGCCAAGGTGCACATATTCCTAATGGATGACCCTAAATGGATTAGCAAAGCACTCAAACATCCATTGATTGTAAAGAAAGACATTTACAGGAGAATCTAAGGTGAGTCACCTTATTGAACACTATATTCAATTTAAGAGAGAATAAAAAAAAACTAAAAAAGTATAAAACGAGGATTATAAATTAAAGTTGCAAGAGAAACAAAGACCAATCGCAATGCTTTTTTTCAGGTATATAGAAATAAAATTCGTGAGCAGATGAGCCCACGTAAATGTAACTAAAGTTAACTTAATGTTAGTGACAATGAAATGTGTACCATTTTCGACTCCTATTTCCTCTCGTTAATTTTTACAGTGAAAGACACCAACGAACTCAAAAAAGGTCCATAATTATACTGGTCAGAATAAAAATAAATTCTACAGTAGTAGTAGAATCACTTGTTTCATGTCCTCAAGTATCTATATAGATTGAAGCCCCACAAGTTATCAGACTCTAAAAAAAATAAACAGAAGAAAAGAAAGTTCTATGTGTTTTACTCGTCTACATAAAGTGATTACAATGTACTATTTGCACTGTACAGAATTGTGAAAGTTGTCTCCAAGTGAAGCATTATGTCAATAATGGTTTTCCATTCTGTCTTAGTGTTATTAACAGCTTGTCTGCTTCACAACCACTTCTCTACTGGAAGATGTGGGCGCCTTGTTATAAAAGTCTACACTACAGCGGGTCTTACATATAGATATATATTTTTATATATCCTTTTTCTGACTAAATAAAACTGATAATGTTGGTTTAGTGTAATTGTGAAGATACCCATCAGAAAGATGTGAATATTTGAAGAAGTGGCAAGTTTGAGTCTCTTGTAGATAAGGCAAAGGACATACTTATGTGAATATCTGAAAGAAGATGAAATCAAACGAGAAATAATTATTAAGCAGTTAAATACTGTCTCTTTCAATTTACACATCTATACTTTTCTCATCTTTTCAATATTTACAACAAAAAATATTCACAATCAATAACAAAACAAAATCAAGGATAAAAAATTTAAGCCACCAAGTCGAGAGACTCGATCTCTTGATCCAAAGAATTCTGGAGGTGGGTGGTGCAGCCTGGCCAGAGTGTCTCTGTTAGTGTCTCTGATGCTGTGTTATGTTGTGATGTGCTGGGATGTATGGAAGTTAGCATATATTATAACATTAATGTTGTGTTGTGATGTGCTGTGATGTATGTAAGTTAGCATATATTATAACATGAATGTTGTGTTGTGATGTACCGTGATGTGTTGATGTTAGTATGTATTACAACATTAATGTTGTGTTGCGATGTACCGTGATGTGTGGATGTTAGCATGCATTACGTTCAGTGTTTATGAAAGTGTTGGCGACGTTCTGTGTTTGCGATGTGTTGTCCAGCTACGTCTGGTGACGGTTAGTGTTGGTGAATGTGCTGTTCAGCAACTGCTGAATTTCAGTTAGTTACTAGTTGTCAAACTAACTAGTCCATAGACACTTCCAGTGTTGTGGTGTGTGTGTGTGTATAAACAATTTTTTTTTCATACCAGTCATTTAGACTGACAGTTTTATTACGCGCTTCATACCCATCCATTGGGCGGCAGTTAGTAAACATGACAGACGAATAATAAAAATAAAAAAAGTAATATTTACATTTAGAATCAGCGTTGCAAATATTAGTCACATTAATTAGGCCTCTAATGAAAATGAGGAAATTTATGTATATAACCCTAGGGCTTTTACTACCCAGGTGTGACTATCTTCCATCAACAATGAGAACAGTGTGTTACCAGTGATGTGTTTACCACTGTTGGTTATTGTCACTGTCAGCACCACTGAGAGCACTGTGCTACCAGTGATGTGTTTACCACTGTTGGTTATTGTCACTGTCAGCACCACTGAGAGCATTGTGCTACCAGTGATGTGTTTACCACTGTTGGTTATTGTCACTGTCAGCACCACTGAGAGCACTGTGCTACCAGTGATGTGTTTACCACTGTTGGTTATTGTCACTGTCAGCACCACTGAGAGCACTGTGCTACCAGTGATGTGTTTACCACTGTTGGTTATTGTCACTGTCAGCACCACTGAGAGCACTGTGCTACCAGTGATGTGTTTACCACTGTTGGTTATTGTCACTGTCAGCACCACTGAGAGCACTGTGCTACCAGTGATGTGTTTACCACTGTTGGTTATTGTCACTGTCAGCACCACTGAGAGCCCTGTGCTACCAGTGATGTGTTTACCACTGTTGGTTATTGTCACTGTCAGCACCATTGAGAGCACTGTGCTACCAGTGATGTGTTTACCACTGTTGGTTATTGTCACTGTCAGCACCACTGAGAGCACTCTTCTACCAGTGATGTGTTTACCACTGTTGGTTATTGTCACTGTCAGCACCACTGAGAGCACTGTGCTACCAGTGATGTGTTTACCACTGTTGGTTATTGTCACTGTCAGCACCACTGAGAGCACTCTTCTACCAGTGATGTGTTTACCACTGTTGGTTATTGTCACTGTCAGCACCACTCAGAGCACTCTGCTACCAGTGATGTGTTTACCACTGTTGGGTATTGTCACTGTCAGCACCACTCAGAGCTCTCTGCTTCCAGTGATGTGTTTACCACTGTTGGGTATTGTCACTGTCAGCACCACTCAGATCACTGTACTACCACTACTGTTTCTAACCTTGCTGCATCCCGCTCCCCTTCTCTACTACTGTTGTTATTTACACTTCAAACATCCGCTGGGACTGACTCATCAATTCATCCAGAAGAAGCATCATTCCCCTATCCATAAACATTGAGCATTAGCAGTGTTACCACAAATCTCTCGCTCATGTACCCTTGCAAAAAAATTCACTTACTCTCTCAGAGAGATTGGTTTTCTGAACTTATACACTAAAATAATCTTGACTATACGTCCAGGATCCAAGGTTTTAATTCCCAAGTCTCAGGTCTCAAGACCCAGGTTCCAAGTCCTATAATTTAGGTCTTAAAAGCCTACTCACAGTTCATTGGTCTCAGACCTCAGTGTTACCAAATGCAAGACATAAACAAAACTTTTTGTGTTTGTGAAGGTCATCTCAGCGTTGTGCTAGACGTGGACACAAATCCCACTGTTTATAATGTTGAAATAAGACCACAGGTGCAGAAGAAGATTTCACTGTCAAAATGTTTCGCTCTTTGCAGGTTTATATCAAATCAATGCAATGGTTGGAAATCCAGACCGCTGAAAACTTCCCTGGCTTTAATAATGTTCAGTGTGACTGACAACTGTGAGGTGATGTTGAGGTGAAGATGTGAGGTGAACTATATGTTAATATGTGAGGTGATGTTGAGGTGAAGATGTGAGGTGAACTTCAATTTTAGGCGCCATAAAAAAATAATACACAATACTATTATTGATGTAGATGTAAGAGTGAACTACAGCTGAAAGCTCAGTACGTAGCCACACGGACCATCAAGGTTCAGTACGTAGCCAAACGGACCATGAAGGTTCAGGACGAAGCAACACGGACCATCAAGGTTCAGTACGTAGCCACACGGACAATCAAGGCTCAGTGCGTAGCCACACGGACCATCAAGGCTCAGTGCAAAGTTACACGGACCATCAAGGGTCAGTGCGTAGCCACACGGACAATCAAGGCTCAGTGGGTAGCCACACGGACCATCAAGGCTCAGTGCATAGTTACACGGACCATCAAGGGTCAGTGCGTAGCCACACGGACAATCAAGGCTCAGTGCGTAGTTACACGGACCATCAAGGCTCAGTGCATAGTTACACGGACCATCAAGGGTCAGTGCGTAGCCACACGGACAATCAAGGCTCAGTGCGTAGTTACACGGACCATCAAGGCTCCGTGCGTAGCCACACGGACCATCAAGGCTCAGTGCGTAGCCACACGGACCATCAAGGCTCAGTGCATAGCCACACGGACCATCAAGGCTCAGTGCGTAGCCACACGGACCATCAAGGCTCAGTGCGTAGTTACACGGACCATAAGCTCAGTGCGTAGCCACACGGACCATCAAGGCTCAGTGCGTAGCCACACGGACCATCAAGGCTCAGTGCGTAGCCACACGGACCATCAAGGCTCAGTGCGTAGCCACACGGACCATCAAGGCTCAGTGCGTAGCCACACGGACAATCAAGGTTCAGTGCGTAGCCACACGGACCATCAAGGCTCCGTGCGTAGCCACACGGACCATTAAGGCTCAGTGCGTAGCCACACGGACAATCAAGGTTCAGTGCGTAGCCACACGGACCATCAAGGCTCCGTGCGTAGCCACACGGACCATCAAGGCTCCATGCGTAGCCACACGGACCATCAAGGCTCAGTGCGTAGCCACACGGACCATCAAGGTTCAGTACGTAGCCACACGGACCATCAAGGCTCCGTGCGTAGCCACACGGACCATCAAGGCTCCGTGCGTAGCCACACGGACCATCAAGGCTCAGTGCGTAGCCACACGGACCATCAAGAACTCTTTTTTTTTTTTACACAGATCAATCATTTGTTCTAATTTTAATTGATTTACAGTAATGTTGGTAGAATACCCAGAATATGTTAGGTAAAAGGACAACTAACCAGACTTATTATTGCTTTGTTAAATCTACACAAACAATGAAAGGACACAGAGGTTATATCCAGTATATGTAACAAAATAATGTGTAAAAGCATAAACAGTAACCATACTGGTCCGTGGTGGTGGTAGTGGTTTGGCGGTGATGGTGGTGGTGGTATTTTGGTGGTGGTGGTGGTGGTTGTGGTTTGGCGGTGATGGTGGTGGTGGTAGTAGAGGTAACTCTTGGTTGCTATGTGATGGAGTAAAATGTTCTTAGGAGAACTGGTGCTAATATTTCAGACATGACGAAGTTGTCTTTATTCTGCTTAATAATAATGTCTAAAATGACAATTAAAAACGAAACTGACTTTAGTTTGATAATTAAAGATGACTCAAGTATTATCAAGAGTTCCAAATAACTCCGCCATTACATAGTAACCAAGAGTTATCTCTTCTTCTTCTACTACCACTACTACTACTACTACTACTACTACTACTACTACCACCACCACCACCATCACCACTACCACAACTACAACAACCACCAACATGTGTCCTTTTACAAAATCACTAAATCTATTTGGAATGTTTTACTTGTTAAGATTCACGAGGCTGAATGTCTGCTGGCACGTGTAAGTGCAGACAAGAATGTCTGCTGGCACGTGTAAGTGCAGACAAGAATGTCTGCTGGCACGTGTAAGTGCAGACAAATAAGTATGTGTAAATAACAACATTTAATAAACATTGAAACATGTTAAAGTAATGAAGATTAATTACATAATAACACCGGTGATGCGTAGATCACAATGTTTAACAAAATAACACCAGAAACTGATAGATAAGAAGTTACACATAGAAACACAGTGATAACACTTTTACATGAAAGAAAATACAGAAAAACTCAAATTAGAACATAAAAATCTATGACATTTAAATAGACGACTAAAATAAACAACAACTGGCTTCTCCATGGTGGTCTAGGTAGAGGAGTTCTTCTCTTCTGGCTGGACTATGTTTCTAGCCTTCCCGGGCGGGTGTATTTACTGGGCACAGATTTCTGTGTGTCCTCCCCAGAAATTACATCTTCTTATATATATTGATATTTAAACACTTGTGTTGTAATATCATATATGGGCAGTGCTTCATGGTGTTGCCGCATTTGAAGAGTTAAGTTCCTCTCTGAGGAAATGCTGTGTTTGGGGTTCACAGCTCTCAACGTCCCCCTCAAATGCTGGAGTTTAAATCCAGTTTTTCCATTCATTATATGATAATATTTTGTTAAATGAGTGTAAGTGTAGAACACATTTTTCACACATTGTCAAGGAGTGCAACGACTGGCTGATAGAACCATTGTAACCTGAAAAGTTGGTTCTGAAAAATTTATTGTAATCTGCACTCTGCTTTGTCTTGTTTTCATCCTCATAACAAGAACCACAATATTACTGACACCTGATGTTGCAGTTAATTATTCAACGTTCACTTTAGTGAATCACTTCAGAACACTTAACTAACTACAAGTCCATTTAGAAATAATTGATCTTCATAACTTTAACAGAAACCTGAAACTGTTTTACATGATGGTAGGATTGCTGGTGTCTTTTTTTTTTCTGTCTCATAAACACGCTGGATAACAGGTATATATCTAGCTACTTCTACTTACACTTTAGGTCACACTACACTGGCATACACATGCATATATATACATACACACATCTAGGTTTTTCTTCTTTTTCTTAATAGCTCTTGTTCTTTTTATTTTCTCTATTGTCCATGGGGAAGTGGAAAAGAATCTTTCCTCCGTAAGCCATGCGTGTCGTATGAGGCGACTAAGATGCCGGGAGCAATGGGCTACTAACCCCTTCTCCTGTACAAATCTACTAAAAACGAGAAGAAAAACTTTATAAAATTGGGTTGTCTGAATGTGCGTGGATGTAGTGCGGATGATAAGAAAGAGATGATTGCCGATGTTATGAATGAAAGAAGTTGGATGTCCTGGCCCTAAGCGAAACAAAGCTGAAGGGGTAGGCGAGTTTCAGTGGGGAGAAATAAATGGGATTAAGTCAGGAGTATCTGAGAGAGTTAGAGCTAAGGAAGGGTAGCAATAATGTTGAAGGATCAGTTATGGAAGGAAAGAGGGAATATAAATGTGTAAATTCAAGGATTATGTGGATTAAAATAAGGGTCGGATGCGAAAAGTGGGTCATAATAAGCGTGTATGCACCTGGAGAAGAGAGGAGTGTAGAGGAGAGAGAGAGATTTTGGGAGATGTTAAGCGAATGTATAGGAACTTTTGAACCAAATGAGAGAGTAATTGTGGTAGGGGACCTAAATGCTAAAGTGGGAGAAACATGCAGAGAGGGTGTAGTAGGTAAGTTTGGGGTGCCAGGTGTAAATGATAATGGGAGCCCTTTGATTGAACTTTGTATAGAAAGGGGTTTAGTTATAGGTAATACATATTTTAAGAAAAAGAGGATAAATAAGTATACAAGATATGATGTAGGGCGTAATGACAGTAGTTTGTTGGACTATGTATTGGTAGATAAAAGACTGTTGAGTAGACTTCAGGATGTACATGTTTATAGAGGGGCTACAGATATATCAGATCACTTTTTAGTTATAGCTACAGTGGGAGTAAAAGGTAGATGGGATACAAGGAAAATAGAATCAGTAAGTAAAAGAGAGGTGAAGGTTTATAAACTAAAAGAGGAGGCAGTTAGGGTAAGATATAAACAACTATTGGAGGATAGATGGGCTAGTGAGAGTGTAGGCAATGGGGTCGAAAATGTATGGGGTAGATTTAAAAATGTAGTGTTAGAGTGTTCAGCAGAAGTTTGTGGTTACAGGCGAGTGGGTGCGGAGGGAAGAGGAGCGATTGGTGGAATGATGATGTAAAGAGAGTAGTAAGGGAGAAAAAGTTAGCATATGAGAGGTTTTACAAAGTAGAAGTGATGCAAGGAGGGAAGAGTATATGGAGAGAAAAGAGAAGTTAAAAGAGTGGTGAAGCAATGTAAAAGAGAGCAGATGAGAGAGTGGGTGAGATGTTATCAGCAAATTTTGTTGAAAATAAGAAAAAGTTTTGGAATGAGATTAATAAGTTGAGGAAGCCTAGAGAACAAATGGATTTGACAGTTAAAAATAGGAGAGGAGAGTTATTAAATGGAGAGTTAGAGGTATCGGGAAGATGGAGAGAATATTTTGAGGATTTGTTAAATGTTGATGAAGACAGGAAGCTGTGATTTCGTGTGTAGGGCAAGGAGGAATAACATCTTGTAGGAGTGTGGAAGAGCCAGTTGTGGGTGTAGGGAAGTTCGTGAGGCAGTGGGTAGAATGAAAGGGGTAAGGCAGCTGGGATTGATGGGATAAAGATAGAAATGTTAAAAGCAGGTGGGGATATAATTTTGGAGTGGTTGGTGCTATTATTTAATAAATGTATGGAAGAGGGTAAGGTACCTAGGGATTGGCAGAGAGCGTGTATTGTTCCTTTGTATAAAGGCAAAGGGGACAAAAGAGAGTGCAAAAATTATAGGGGAATAAGTCTGTTGAGTGTACCTGGTAAAGTGTATGGTAGAGTTATTATTGAAAGAATTAAGAGTAAAACAGAAAGCAGGATAGCAGATGAACAAGGGGCTTTAGGAAAGGTAGGGGTGTGTAGACCAAGTGTTTACAGTGAAACATATAGGTGAACAGTATTTGGATAAGGGTAAAGATGTTTTTGTGGCATTTATGGATTTGGAAAAGGCGTATGATAGGGTAGATAGGGGGCAATGTGGCAGATGTTGCAGGTGTATGGAATAGGAGGAAGGTTACTGAAAGCAGTGAAGAGTTTTTATGAGGATAGTGAGGCTCAGGTTAGAGTGTGTAGGAGGGAAGGGGACTATTTCCCAGTAAAAGTGGGCCTTAGACAAGGATGTGTGATGTCACCGTGGTTGTTCAATATATTTATAGATGGGGTTGTAAGAGAAGTGAATGCGAGGGTCTTGGCAAGAGGTGTTGGGCTAAAAGATAAAGAAGCAAATACAAAGTGGGAGTTGTCACAGTTGCTTTTTGCTGATGACACTGTGCTTTGGGAGATTCTGAAGAGAAGCTGCAGAGGTTGGTGGATGAATTTGGTAGGGTGTGTAAAAGAAGAAAATTGAAAGTGAATATAGGAAAGAGTAAGGTGATGAGGATAACAAAAAGAATAGGTGACGAAAGATTAGATATCAGATTGGAGGGAGAGAGTATGGAGGAGGTGAATGTATTCAGATATTTGGGAGTGGACATGTCGGCGGATGGGTCTATGAAGGATGAGGTGAATCATAGAATTGATGAGGGAAAAGGGTGAGTGGAGCACTTCGGAGTCTGTGGAGACAAAGAACCTTGTCCATGGAAGTAAAGAGGGAATGTATGAGAGTATAGTTATACCAACGCTCTTATATGGGTGTGAAGCATGGGTGATGAATGTTGCAACGAGGAGAAGGCTGGAGGCAGTGGAGATGTCATGTCTGAGGTCAATGTGTGGTGTGAATATAATGCAGAGAATTCGGAGTTTGGAAATTAGGAGGAGGTGCGGATTACCAAAACGATTGTCCAGAGAGCTGAGGAGGGGTTGTTGAGGTGGTTTGGACATGTAGAGAGAATGGAACGAGACAGAGTGACTTCGAGAGTGTATAAATCTGTAGTGGAGGGAAGGCGGGGTAGGGGTCGGCCTAGGAAAGGTTGGAGGGAGGGGGTAAAGGAAGTTTTGTGTGCGAGGGGCTTGGACTTCCAGCAAGCATGTGTGAGCGTATTTGATAGGAGTGAATGGAGGCATATGGTTTTTAATACTTGACGTGCTGTTGGAGTGTGAGCAAAGTAACATTTATGAAGGGATTCAGGGAAACCGGCAGGCCGGACTTGAGTTCTGGAGATGGGAAGTACAGTGTCTGCACTCTGAAGGAGGGGTGTTAATGTTGCAGTTTTATAACTGTAGTGTAAAGCACCCTTCTGGCAAGACAGTGATGGAGTGAATGATGATGAAAGTTTTTCTTTTTCGGGCCACCCTGCCTTGGTGGGAATCGGCCGATGTGTTAATAAAAAAAATAAAACTTTAACATGTTTCAATGTTTATTAAAGGCTGTTATTTACATATACTTATTTGTCTGCTCTTACACGTGCCAGCAGACATTCTTGTCTGCACTTACACGTGCCAGCAGACATTCAGCCTCGTGAATCTTAACAAGTAAAACATTCCAAATATATTTAGTGATTTTGTAAAAGGACACATGTTGCTGGTTGTTGTAGTTGTGGTAGTGGTGAGGGTGATGGTGGTGGTGGTAGTAGTAGTAGTAGTAGCAGTAGTGGTAGTAGAAGAAGAAGAGATAACTCTTGGTTACTATGTAATGGCGGAGTTATTTGTAACTCTTGCTAATACTTGAGTCATCTTTAACCATCGAACTAAAGTCAGTTTCGTTTTTAATTGTCATTTTAGACATTATTATTAAGCAGAATAAAGACAACTTCGTCATGTCTGAAATATTAGCACCAGTTCTCCTAAGAACATTTGACTCCATCACATAGAAACCTTAATATCTCTGATATTGTTATGCATAACAGGGTTATCGTTGTATCCTTAATATAACTATATTTAAAAGTGATATTTGCTTTTACAAGTTTACTAGGTATAATATTGTGATCTTTGCAGCTCTGGTGTTACTATGTATAAGTGTAACGTTTATATTTCTGATATTACTGCTTATAACCCAGTGATCTTTGTATCTCTGATAACACTAGCAAAGGTTTTCTGATAGTATGTAAATGCCTCTCTCCATCCATTTCTTTATTCAACAGTTTCTCCTATAATAACTTTACATATTATAAATACAGGATTCTGTAATCAGAAATTCATATTGTTGAATCCACTTTTCTCTAGCGACTTTAACAATTTTGTTACATCAGTTATCAAGGCAGCAGCCTCAGTCTAAACCATCTGCATTGACACTTCTTTTCTATTTTGGGACTTTGTACCATCTTACATTTGCTTGCATATGTATCCTCCTGTAGTGTGTATAGTGTGTCTCACCTTTGCTTCACAAAGGCTTGCCTCGTCTCTCTCAGTATCCTCACCTCTAGCTTCCTACATCAGTCCTTCCCAGGATCTTTTCTGATTGCAAAACACAGATCCATAAAAGCTCGCGTGCACAAACACAAAAAAACTTTCAGTGATGAAAACAACAGCAAGCTGGTAAATTAGACACATATGCAACACTTGGGTATCTTTATTGAGGAAACGTTTCGCCACACAGTGGCTTCATCAGTCCATACAAAGGAGAATCGGGAAGAACAGGAGGAGTGTGAGGTTGTCAGGCCCTCAATCTTGTTCAGTGTCTAATTTACCAACTCGTCGGTTCTCTGAACCATTCATTCACATCCTGTCTGACACTGCAACATCTTGGTATCTTAATACAAGGATTTCTTCGCTTACCTATTCCTTGGGCACGACCTACTTCCACATTGAATAAATGTGACACCTCCTACAACTGCTGCACCTCTCCTGTCTACAGTATATAAGCTTCCTCTGCTCATATGCTGTTATTCTATTCAAGATTGATGGACTGACAACATCGTCTCAAGATTGAGGGCCTGACAACCTCACACTCCTCCTGTTCTTCCCGATTCTCCTTTGTATGGACTGATGAAGCCACTGTATGGCGAAACGTTTCCTCAATAAAGATACCCAAGTGTTGCATATGTGTCTAATTTACCAACTCGTCGGTTCTCTGAACCATTCAACAGCAAGCTACTGGGGAGACGCGATCACCTGGCAACAAGAAGTTTGGAGGTCGCTGCTATAACCTGGCCAGCACCACTCTGCTGTTAATGTCTCAGACACTATGTTGTGATGAACTGTGATGTTGTTTATGTCTCGGACACTATGTTGTGATGAACTGTGATGTTGTTAATGTCTCAGACACTATGTTGTGATGAACTGTGATGTTGTTAATGTCTCAGACACTATGTTGTGATCAACTGTGATGTTGTTAATGTCTCAGACACTATGTTGTGATCAACTGTGATGTTCTTAATGTCTCAGACACTATGTTGTGATGAACTGTGATGTTGTTAATGTCTCAGACACTATGTTGTGATGAACTGTGATGTTGTTAATGTCTCAGACACTATGTTGTGATCAACTGTGATGTTGTTAATGTCTCAGACACTATGTTGTGATGAACTGTGATGTTGTTAATGTCTCAGACACTATGTTGTGATGAACTGTGATGTTGTTAATGTCTCAGACACTATGTTGTGATCAACTGTGATGTTGTTAATGTCTCAGACACTATGTTGTGATCAACTGTGATGTTGTTAATGTCTCAGACACTATGTTGTGATGAACTGTGATGTTGTTAATGTCTCAGACACTATGTTGTGATCAACTGTGATGTTGTTAATGTCTCAGACACTATGTTGTGATGAACTGTGATGTTGTTAATGTCTCAGACACTATGTTGTGATGACCTGTGATGTTGTTAATGTCTCAGACACTATGTTGTGATGAACTGTGATGTTGTTAATGTCTCAGACACTATGTTGTGATCAACTGTGATGTTGTTAATGTCTCAGACACTATGTTGTGATGAACTGTGATGTTGTTAATGTCTCAGACACTATGTTGTGATCAACTGTGATGTTGTTAATGTCTCAGACACTATGTTGTGATGAACTGTGATGTTGTTAATGTCTCAGACACTATGTTGTGATCAACTGTGATGTAGCGATATTACCATTTTTCCCAAGATGAATATAGAATATAGGATAGGTGTTGGTGCTTAGCTAGAGTATAGGATGGGTGTTGGTGCTTAGCTAGAGTATATGATGGGTGTTGGTGCTTAGCTAGAGAATAGGATGAGTGTTTGTGCTTAGCTAGAGTATAATAAGGGAGTTGGTGCTTCGCTAGAGTATAGGATGGGTGTTGGAGTGCTTAGCTAGAGTATAGGATGGATGTTGGTACTTAGCTAGCGAATAGGATGGGTGTTGGTGCTTAGCTAGAGTATAGAATGGGTATTGGAGTGCTTAGCTAGAGTATAGGATGGGTGTTGGAGTGCTTTGCTAGAGTATAGGATGGGTGTTGTTGCTTAGCTTGAAAACAGGATGGGTGATAGTACTTAGTTAGAGTAAAGAATTAGCGTTAGAGTGCTTAGTATAGGATAGGTGTTGGTGTTTATCTAGAGTATGGGATGGTCGTTTTAGTGCTTGGCTAGAGTATAGGAATGGTAATGGAGGTTAGATAGAGTATAGGATGGGTGTTGGTGCTAACTAGAGTATAGGATTGGTGTTGAAGAACTCAGCTAGAGTATAGAAAGGGTT
This sequence comes from Cherax destructor, assembly GCA_009830355.1. Taxonomy (NCBI): domain Eukaryota; kingdom Metazoa; phylum Arthropoda; class Malacostraca; order Decapoda; family Parastacidae; genus Cherax; species Cherax destructor. Next base: position 97,473 of record WNWK01006375.1, read on the forward strand.
TTGGAGTGCTTAGGTAGCGAATAGGATTTGTGCTGGAGTGCTTACCTAGAGTAAAGGAAGGGTACTGGAGTGGTTAGCTAGAGTATAGGATGGGTGTTGGTGCTTAGCTAGAGTATAGGATGATGGGTGTTGTAGTGCATAGCAAGAGTATGGGATGTGTGTTGTAGTGCTTAGCTAGAGTATAGGATGGGAGTTGGTGCTTAGCTAAAATATAGGATGGGTGTGGGTGCTTAGCTAGAGTGTAGGATGGGTGTTGATGCTTAGCTAGAGTAAAGGATGGTGGGTGTTGTAGCGTTTAGCTAGAGAATATGATGTGTATTGGTACTTAAATAGCGTATAGGATGGATGTTAGTGCTTAGCTAGAATATAGGATGGGTGCTGGTGCTTAGCTAGAGAATAGGAAGGGTGTTGCAGTGATTATCTAGAGTATAGGACGTGTGTTGGTGCTTAGCTAGAATATAGGACGGGTGTTGGTGTTTAGCTAGAGTATAGGATGGGTGTTGGTGCTTAGCTAGAATATAAGATGGGTGTTGGGGCTTAGCTAGCGTATAGGATGCGTGTTGGTGCATAGATAAAGTAAAGGAATAGTGTAGGACTGCTTATTGGAGAGCTTAGCTATAGTATAGGATAGGTGTTTGTGCTTAGCTAGAGTATAGGATGTGTGTTGGTGCTTAACTAGAATATAGGATGGGAGTTGGTGCTTAGCTAGAGTATAGGATGGATGTTAATACTTAGCTATCGAATAGGATGGGTATTGGTGCTTAGCTAGAGAATAGGATGGGTATTGGAGTGCTTAGCTAGAGTATAGGATGGATCTTGGTACTTAGCTAAAGTATAGGATGGGTGTTGGTGCTTAGCTAGAGTATAGAATTGGAGTTGGCGCTTAGCTAGAGTATAGGATTTGTGTTGGTACTTTGCTAGAGTATAGGATGGGTTTTGGAGTGCTTAGGTAGCGAATAGGATGGGAGTTGGTGCTTAGTTATAGTATAGGGTGTGTGTTGATGCATAGCTATAATATAAGATGGGTGTTGGTGCTTAGCTAGATTACAGGATGGGTGTTTATGCTTAGCTAGAATATTGGATGGGTGTTGGTGCTTAGCTAGAGAATAGTATAGGTATTGGTGCTTAGCTAGAGTATAGGATGGGGGTTGATGCTTAGCTATACTATAGGATGGGTGTTGGTGTTTAGCTAAACTATAGGATGTGTGTTGGTGCTTAGCTAGAGTATAGGATGCATGTTGGAGAGCTTAGCTAGAGTATAGGATGGGTGTTGGAGAGCTTAGCTAGAGTATAGGATGTTTGTTTGTACTTACTTAGAATACAGGATGGGTGTTGGAGTTCTTAGCTAGAATATAGGATGGGTAACAAAAAATGGCACAATGCCGTGACTGAACAATACACAAATAACTCGCACATGGCAGAGACATGTGACGCTGGTTGAGAAAATGGTTAACAACTATTATTCCCCAGTTCTGGAGAGTGTCGTCATTGGTGTGTTGTTAGGTAACCTTCCTCCAGGTAACAACACCTTCTTCCAGTTTACATCACCTTCCTCCAGGTTACATCACCTTCCGCCAGTTTACATCACCTTCCTCCAGTTTACATCACCTTCCTCCAGTTTACATCACCTTCCTCCAGTTTACATCACCTTCCTCCAGTTTACATCACCTTCCTCCAGGTTACATCGTCTTCCTCCAGTTAACAAACTCTTCCTGGTAAATAAACATGACAGTCGTTATTGGCGCCACCTCCTCTTGACTTACATTAATACAAAAGACTATTTAATACAACAAAATGTTACTTTCTCTTGTTAACAATGTCAGTGTTATCAGCCACTCGTGACAAATGTAAGTTAGCAAGTAACAGTTGCCACCGTACTGGAGAACACCCTTGGTCCACTCCAATGGTCGACGTTTCGCTCTGTTCTTCAAAATTACTGAAGTTCCAGACATAGAAAAGGAAGAGAGTGATCAGAAATAAATAGAGTCTTGACCCTAAACTTATAAACCTTATTCAGTATCCTGACGAGACCAATAAACCAATGTAAAAACAAAACTCATATTATCCAAAAAAGTTTTTTTTTATGTTTGGTCTGTGTTTAAGGTATATGAAACTTATGATAAACCTAAATGACATATTTGAAGATATTGTGTAATTGTGTTGAGTGAAATATTAAATATACTAAAGTATGACAGCACAACATAATATAATTTTGTGCAACACTCTGGTATCTTGTGCAACACTCTGGTATCTTGTGCAACACTCTGGTATCTTTATTGCGGAAACGTTTCTTAAACCAATGACTTCCTCAGTCCAACACAGAGAAGAAGTGCTGTTGCAAATGTTGCACATGTGTCTAATTCATCACAGTACTAAATGCCTAAAATCGCCTTCCGCCTTTCACCGCCCTCCACTGCTGCTGGTATCCCATCATTGGCGGTATGGCACGAAGATGAGAAAGGCAGAGATCCTTCTTGTATATTATCCCTGGCAGTGTAGTAGGATGTAGTGAAGGATAGGGAGATATCCTTCTGATACACCAAGATTGGTAGTGTGACAGAAAAGAGTAGAGGGCGGAAAGAAATAATTCTAGTATTGTAACTTTGCTTCAACTTTCTAGACAAACAGCCTCAAATACCCATGAATTCCCTACAAAAACGTTTATGGGGTACAGGATGACAAGGTCAAATTAAATTAAGGGCACTTAAAGTATATGTGTTTAAGGCGAAAACATCTATTTTCTTCAAAAGTTTAACTTCAAACGTAAGATGTATAAATTAATGTTGAAATATTTGTTACCCTGGAAGACCTACAGTCTAAACCTAAACCTACAGTTTAGTCAGGACTTTCTTTTACTATTTTTTTCTTATTTTAAATTAATGTCACAATTTATGGGATGTCATGAGTGATTGAGATCATTCAGTCTGCTTATTTCTTCAGCATTGAGGAGACAATTACAGATTTTTTTGTATATATATGTCGTGCCTAATAGGTAAAACTGGTCAGTTAGCAAGAACTTATTTAAAATAAAGTCCTTTCTAAAATTTTCTCTTATACGGTTAAAGATATATTTTTTTTCATTAATGTTAATGTCAAAATTTATAATTTTGCACCAAAAGAATCTTAGAAAACTTACCTAACCTAACAAGCGCAATTTAATTTAGCCTAATCCAACTAAATATATTTTAGATAAGTTTACAATGAAACAAACACAATGAAATATATTTTTTTCGTTAGGTTCAGAATGACTTTTGCGAAATTATTGCATACACAAATTTTCGCTTGTCTTATATGGCAAGATGAGCGTTGCTATTTAAGCCAAAATCGTAAGTTCTGCCTATTCGGCATACATACATATATTATATATATATATATATATATATATATATATATATATATATATATATATATATATATATATATATATATATATATATATATATATATATATATATATATGTCGTCCGATTAGGTAAAACTGGTCAATTAGCAAGAACTCATCTAAAATTAAGTCCTTTCTAAAATTTTCTCTTATACGTTTAAAGATATATTTTTTTCATTTATGTTAATGTAAAAATTTATAATTTTGTACCAAGAGAAACTTTGAAAACCTACCTAACCTTATTACAACAAGCGCAATTTAATTTAGCCTAACCCAACTAAATATATTTTAGATACGTTAACATTAATTTAATAATAAACAAACACAATGAAATATATTTTTTTCGTTATGTTCAGAATGATTTTGGCGAAATTATTGCATACACAAATTTTCACTTGTCTTATATGGCAAGGTGAGCGTTGCTATTTAAGCCAAAATCGCAAGTTTTACCTAATCGGCACGGAGGAGCTGGAGGAGATTCATAATCTTTGACATATTGTACCATTGTATTCATGTTCATGTTTGTGTGTTTTATAAATGTATTCTGTCTATTAATAAAGCATTTATATGTATGTATTGTATATAGGATGGGGTGGAGGAGAGTGGAATATTCAAACGGCTTCTAGGAAGAAATCCAAATATTCTTCCTTGATGCCTTTTTATCCACTTCTCCGAGGCTATGGGTCCCACAATTTGCACCAGAGGTGGACCCCACAGTGGGAGCAATCAGAATTATCACCAGTGAAGATACAGTTGCCCCCAGAGATGCTGACACTGCTGAAGCACTTAGAGGAAAGCACCCTGCCAGGGAAACCAGGGGTACCAACAGTTCCAACACCTCTGTCCCCACTGTGGAACCACTGATTGTGCAAGACTCGGACATTTACAAAGCAATAATGTCATTCCCTTCCGGCTCTGCTGGGGTTACACTGGAATAAGGCCACAACATTTAAAGGAAATGGTTAATCCAGTTATCGGGGAGATTCAGAGACACTGCTGTCAGAGATCACAAGGTTCGTCAACATTCCTTGGCTGGTCTGATTCCTGACGAGATTAAACCTTTCTTTTGGAGCATCACTTTGTGCCCTTAAAAAGAAGGATGGAGGAATTAGGCCAATCGCAGTGGGCAACACGTTTCGCCGCCTCGTTTCTAAAGCTGCTGTCAGAAGTATTCGCAGAGGCAGCCATCATGCTTCAACCAAACCAGCTTGGCTTTGGGGTCTCTCAAGGAAGTGAAGCAGCGGTTCATGCAACAAGGGCATATATCGACAACCTGCCTGAGGACAATGCAGTGGTTAAATTAGATTTCAAGAATGCATTTAATCTCCTGAAAAGGGACGTAGTATTAGCAGCTGTACAAGAACATTTTCCAGGTCTCTTCCCTTTTGTTTCAGCTGGATATAGCAAGGAATCAATGCTCCTGTTTGGAGAGCATGAAATCACATCATCAGAGGGTGTCCAGCAAGGGGACCCTCTCCACCATTTCTTCTGTATAGCAGTTAGGAAATCACAGTAAGACTGACCAGTGAGCTAAACATCTGGTTCCTGGATGATGGCACACTAGCAGGTACAAAGGAGTCCCTTGTAGATGATCTTACACAGGTGATGACACAGGGACAGGAAATGGGTCTCATCCTGAATCCATCCAAATGTGAAATCATATCAGTCAATCAACAAGTGATAGATGCAGTGCTATCAAAACTACCAGGAGCAACAGTCATTGCCCTACTAATAGTGTTCTTGCTTGGAGCACCTCTGGGAAGAGATGCCATTGACACAATTCTCAGGAAGAAACTGGAAGAATGAGGAGAATGGAACAACGAATAGGCAATCTTGACACCCATGATGCCTTGTACCTCCTCACAAAAATGCTTGAGTCTGCCCAGGTTGACATATTTCCTAAGATGTGCTCCTTCATATGATAATCCTATACTGCACGAATATGACAGTATCCTGAGGCAGATCTTTACTAAAGTACTTAACCTTACTCTAGAAGATGGGCAGTGGGACCAAGCTACACTCCCAGTCAGACTAGGAGGCATTGGTGTCCGCAAGTCATCTCAGATTGCTCTACCTGCTTTCCTGTCTTCATGCATTGCATCCAGAGGGCTTGTAGCAGCAATTCTCCCTGAACATCTTAGGGACAGATTGGAATCCATGACCAAAAGTTCGTTGATGGAGCCAGGATCTGGGATAACCTAACAGGCTCTGAAACCAGGCCTGCTCCCCCAACAACTACAAACAGTCGCACTGGGATGGCCCAATAGTAGAGAATATAGCCTCAGCAATGCTTCAGAGTGTGTCAGGGAAGGATAGAGGCCCGCCTACTTGCAGTGAGAGCCCTCATGCAGGGGACTTCTTTTGGCTGTTCCCAACTCCAGCCTTGGCACACGCCTCGACCCACAGACCATCCGCATTGGTGTTGCCCTTCGACTTGCCGCCCCTATTCTCGCCGAACACAGGTGTATTTGTGGCAGTGAAGCAGCAGGGCCGATTCGGGTACCATGGTCTTGTGTGTCGTAAATCTGAGGGAAAGATTGCAAGACATGAAGAGGTTAATAACATTATCAAGAGGAGCTCACAACAGCCGGATGCCCAGCAGTAGGGGAACCACTCAACTATGCAGATCTGATGGGCAACCAAAAGCGTCCAGATGGTATCACCCTTCAAGCCTGGACAGACGGCAAGCAGGTGGGTGGGACTCACATGTGCATCTACCTTGGCTGATACCTATCTCCAGTACACCAGGGAGGAAGGAGGGGCTGCTGCCACCTTCAGGGAGTCCCAGAAGTCGAGAAAATATGGAGAACTTGCCCATCATTATATGTTTGTTCCCATAGGCTCAGAGACCCTTGGCTCATGGGGAAAGAGTGCACCTAAGTTCCTCAAGGAGCTGGGCAAAAGACTCAACAGGGTAACTAGGGATCCCAGGGCAGCTAGTTTTCTGTTCCAGCGACTCAGCGCTGCTGTTCAGAGGGGTAATGCATGCTGTATTCTGGCACGCGCACCAGCTCGGAAGAGCTGGATGAGATTTTCGCATTATAATCAGTGACAAAGATGTAACAATATGTACCTAGACATGTATCTCACCTCGTGTACTGTATATGCCATCTATATCAACAATGTATCTCTCAAATCTTTTTTTTATTATGTAATAAAACATACCTATTGGTAAAAAAAAAATTAAAAGATGGTGGTAGGAGAAGTGAATATTCAAATGGCATCAGGAAGAAATCCAAATATTCTTCCTTGAAGCCTTTTATCCACTTCTCCGAGGCTATGGGTCCCACAATTTGTACCAGAGGTGGACCCCATCCTATATATATATATATATATATATGTCTGCCGATTAGGTAAAACTTGCTATTTTGGCTAAATAGCAACGTCACTTTATATATATATATATATATATATATATATATATATCGTGCCGATTAAGGTTAAAAACTGGTCAATTAGCAAGAACTCATCTAAAATTAAGTCCTTTCTAAAATTTTTCTTATACGTATAAGATATTTTTTTCATTTATGTTAATGTAAGAATTTATAATTTTGTACCAAAAGAAACTTTGAAACCTACCCTAACCTTATTACAAAAGCGCAATTAATAGCCTAACCCAATATATTTAGATACGTTAACATTAATTAATAATAAACAAACACAATGAAATATATTTTTTATATTTCAAATGCATTTTGCGAAATTTTGCATAACAAATTTTCACTTGTCTTATATGTAAGGTGAGCGTTGTATTTAAGCCAATCAAAGTTTTATCTCTAATCGGCAATATATATATATATATGTCGTGCCGATTAGGTAAAACTTGCTATTTTGGCTTAAATAAACGCTACTTTATCATAAGACAAGTGAAAATTTGGATGCAATAATTTCGCAAAATATTCTGAACATAATAAAAAAATATTTTATTGGTTTGTTTTTATTAAATTAATGTTAACGTATCTAAAATATATTTAGTTGGTAGTTAAATTAAATTATTTTGTAATAAGGTTAGGTAGGTTTTCAAAGTTTTCTTGTAAAAATTATAAATTTTACATTAACATAAATGAAAAATATTATCTTTATACGTATAAGAGAATAAGAGAAAATTTTAGAAAGGACTTAATTTTAGATGAGTTCTTGCTAATTGACCAGTTTTACCTATCAATGACATATATATATATATATATATATATATATATATATATATATATATATATATATATATATATATATATATATATATATATATATATATATATATGTATATATATGTGTATGTGTGTGTGTGTGTGTTTTCACAATGCATTATCTACCATAGCGACCTGTGGTCACCTTGTGTTCTAACACATACTTGACTACAGACAAAGAATTTTAACCCACGTCGCCATCCGAAGTTAAAAATAAACAAAATCAGGAGAGTCACTCCTCAAAGTGACTATGCACAAAGAACTGTAGCCGTGTTATCTAAACTGAAAATCACCTAGACCATCCTAGTTCCTGCTGATTAAAATAAAAATAAAATAAAATCTGGAATATCTCAATTTGAAATAAGATGTCTTTCAAGTGAGTACATGACAGATACAGCGTGGGGACAGATGCATGACAGATACAGGGTGGGGACAGATGCATGACAGATACAGCGTGGGGGACAGGTGCATGACAGATACAGCGTGGGGACAGATGCATGACAGATACAGCGTGGGGGACAGGTGCATGACAGATACAGCGTGGGGGACAGATGCATGACAGATACAGCGTGGGGAACAGATGCATGACAGATACAGCGTGGGGACAGATGCATGACAGATACAACGGGGGACAGGTGCATGACAGATACAGCATGGGGACAGATACATGACAGATACAGCGTGGGGGACAGATGCATGACAGATACAGCGTGGGGACAGATGCATGACAGATACAGCATGGGGGACAGATGCATGACAGATACAGCGTGGGGACAGGTGCATGACAGATACAGCATGGGGACAGATGCATGACAGATACAGCGTGGGGGACAGATGCAGACAGATACAGCGTGGGGAACAGATGCATGACAGATACAGCGTGGGGGACAGATGCATGACAGACAAAGCGTGGGGGACAGATGCATGACAGAACAGCGTGGGGACAGATGCATGACAGATACAGCAGTGGGGGACAGATGCATGACAGATACAGCGTGGGGGACAGATGCATGACAGATACAGCGTGGGGGACAGATGCATGACAGATACAGCGTGGGGGACAGATGCATGACAGATACAGCGTGGGGGACAGGTGCATGACATATGCGCATGGGGACATATGCATACAGATACAGCGTGGGGGGCAGATGCATGACAGATACAGCGTGGGACAGATGCATGACAGATACAGCGGGGGGACAGATGACAGACACAGCGTTGGGATAGATGCATGACAGACACAGCGTGGGGGACAGATGCATGACAGAACAGGTGGGGACAGATGCATGACAGATACAGCGTGGGGAAGATGCATGACAGATACAGCATGGGGGACAGATGCATGACAGATAAGTGGGGACAGATGCAGGCAGATACAGGGTGGGGACAGATGCATGACAGATACAGGGTGGGGACAGATGTGACAGATACAGGGGACAGATGATGAGATCCTTCTAGTCTTTGCCTCAGGTCTCTGA